>JAEQBA010002677.1:115645-167240 GCA_019434445.1 Phalangium opilio
AAATTTGGAAAAATTTACTCAAGCTCTAACTATCAAAAATTAAGAACAGCAGGTTTGAAAGCAGAAAAATTATAAAATGGACGGTTCACACTAGAAAATTGGCTCTGGGGAACTTTAACAAAACAGTTGAAAAATTAAGACAAAAACTAAAAATATCATAGAAAAACTGACCGCATGTCCTGCAGATAGTACTTTAAGTGACAAATTAGAAGCTTTCTTGGAAAATCGGAGCACCGGGATAACCAGGAGCCATACTATGCACACGAATCATACAAAGTCTATGAAGCTAAAGATAAAGCTATTGAAATTGATAATGCGGGCAAACCGGTCTTTGGACACGTCAAAATAGATTCCAAAGGTCTAGTCTGGGTTTGTTGTGATGATTTGTGCGCGTTAGATGAAAACGTTATTGTACAATTAAAAAAGTGTTTCGCAAACTGGGTGAACAAAACCACAGTTCAGTATTACTCATCAATACAAAAAGGACAACTGCTTAAATCTATAGCTTATGTCAAAGGTGTAAAATCGCATTTTCCACGCCTCAGAACAATAATAAGAGAAATCTATGAAGTACAGAGCATTTGTAAGCTTTGAAGAATATAGATGAATCGTTACAAGCGACAAATTGAAGGAATATGGAAAGCAACAAACAGTTGGAAGTACGGTTATGGAAAATATAAATTCCAATGGAATTATGGAAGATGATATCATAGAGAAGCATAGAAAACGCTTTCAAATCCTTTAAAACTCAAGTGTCTTGAGAACTCCAAAGCTTGAGTGCATGTCATGTATCAAACTTCGTGTTCAAGAGATGTTTCATCTATAGAACGTTACGAAAAACTATAGACACTAGTGTTTGGAGCTATCTACTGATACTACAAAAAAATAAACTAAATTACAGTCTGCAAATTTGTCATTCGTGTTTACGAAAAATTCGAGCAAATCAACTGCCATCAACCTGTTTTGAATGATTTGTACGTTAGTGCTATTCCACCATAGATAAGCGTGTTAAATGACTATGAGAAGATTTTAATCCAGCGCGCCAAAGCATTTCAGGTCGTAATGTCACGAGTCGGCATGAATCCTGTCGCAAACAAACATTTGCCTAATCAACATTTGGTGAAAAAAGTAAAAGGCAGAACTTTCCACCTTCCATTGCCACTTGAAGAAACGCTTAAAAATATCTGCCTGCCAGAAGATCCGATTAACATCAACCCTGAGCTCTATATCGTGGTTCGTGGTGTGCCAACAAAGTCAAAAATTGTGTGGGAAGATATTGTAGATATCAACAAGGTTTATGCTGCGTTAGAATACCTAAAAAGTGTAAACGCTCACTACTCTCAGATAAAACTCCCACGATCGCCTCATCAATTCATTAGCTCTATAAATGAAAATGTCCAACATATTGTGGACCGGCCAGAACTTCAGGTAGATGACGTTGTTGTGGGTGATTGTGCACTCCTAACCCAAATTACCATGATAAAGAGAGGGATTATGACCAATACACCATTTACCCTTTGCATGAGAGAGAAAAGAAACGTTCCAATTTCAGAGCTCTACCAAATGCTTAAGGTTAATGCTGCTCCCATTGATTCAAGAGATAAAGATTTAGATGTAAAGTGCTTCCCCGACCTTTATGTAGAAGGAAATATGGCCAGTTTCAAGTTCGTCAGCAAAGATTAACATCAAGTGAATTTATAAAAGCTAGATTAATGTCAAAACACTGTCAGTTTCGCTTAAATCACCAATATCTCTTCTTTTTACTAAATGATGCTAATCTGCGTCAAATAAATTCTGGCATTTTCTGTAAAATGAACTGTGTCAATCAAAAGGAACAAATTACAGCTCAACAATACTTTGAGATGCTTAATAAAGATGAGTTTGAAGGCGACCTAACTGCGATATTTGGTAGATTGAGGAACACCGAGCAGTACTGGAAAAACCTCGAAACGATGTTAACTGTATGACGCAAAATTACGGGCCAGCAACGTGGTTCCTTACCATAAGTCCTTCTGAATGGATGTGGGATGACTTACGTGAATACATTATGGAAGTCAACAGTCCTGAAATGGCAAACAAAAGCGTTTCTCAGTTAGTTGCGCTTGACCCTGTCTCCACTTCCCGCTTCATTGAAAACAAGTTTAAAGCTATGTTGGATTTTATTACGTCATCAGATGACCCGCTCGGTAACGTTGTAAATTACTTTTGGAGACGCGAATATCTATCGCGTGGGGCGCAACATAACCATTTGATGTTGTGGGTTAAAGACGCCCCTATCCTTCACGAGTCTTCACTTGCAGAGGTTGCGTCTTTTATCTCTAAGTACGTAACTTGCGCTATACCCAACAAAAACCTTTCGCCAACTCTTCATCAGCGAGTCACGTCATACCAAACCCACAAACATAACAGCTATTGCATGCGAAAAAAGAAAACCAGAAAAGGTTTTGTATCAGTTTGTCGATTTGGATTCCCACGCCTAGTCACTGAACTCCTTACCATAAGAGATATCGTTGAATCAATAGCAGCGAGAAAAACGTTATCTTCCAACAGTCGACTCTACAGTATTGTTCGAAAAGAGGAATGCGTGATGGTTAATGACTACAATGCAGCAGTTTTGCTTGCGTGGAATGGAAATATGGACATTCAATATGTTGGTGAAAAAACCGCCATTCTAAATTATTACGTAACAAAATATACAACCAAAAGTGAGAAAACTCATGCAACTGATATGTTTGAGGACATAAACTCTACAAAAACGTTAAGAAGTCGTTTATTTAACATCGGTCTTAGAGTGTTGTCTAGCAGAGAGTGTGGAGCCCTGGAAGCTAGTGACACTCTGCTCGGAATTTCTCTCTATGGCACTGACCCCACTTCAACGATTAGATGGCTTGATGTCAACATTTATCGAAATCGCCGCGTTAAGTCTAAAGCTGATATGATGATGCTTGAACCAGAGTCTACTGATATTTATTACGAGTCTTGGATTGACGACTATTATCCTAATAGGCCCAAAGAATTACTTGTATAGTTTCGCTGAAAACTATGATATAGTTAAATCGCGCCCAGTTTCTACCAAAGTCGAGTATTATGTTCTTGATGAGAGTAAAAGATTCTTGAAGAGAAGGGATAAGCCTTACCTCATTAACCATTACGGAAGGGTGTCATGTCATATCTACAAGGGCCTACCGGCCCTGTAGAATAAACTATTAGAGACGACTGTAATAAATTGGAAGGTCCCTCAATGTTGTACATTTTATTTTATATCCTGTTTTTTTTAATCATATATTGCCATTTGCAATTTTCCTGGTCACCGCCTTATTTCTCAGCCTGGCTGTCCATTAGCCTGTGATACTCGTCTACGTCTGAACAGGGCTGGAAATAAGACAGGTTTACAAGTATAAAACCAGTTTATTAATTGTCGGTTTTGGAAAAAGTAGACGGTGGGACCAGTTTATTAATTCGGGGTTTCTTCTTAGAATTTTTCTAGCTCAACACATTTTCTGCCAATTCTACTCCTAGTAGTTAGTACTCTTTGGCTAAAACTTCCCTACTATCAATTTGACTATTGATCTCGACTTGCGTCTATTCTAGAATGAGTTCTTGCAAAAACGGATTTATGGGATAAGAACGTCGGATCGTAGCTTTAGCCTCTAGTACCATCCTCGCATACTTTATTGAGAAACTTCGTCTGCTTATATTTTGACTCCACCCACAAATTCGATCTCTAGAAGTAGCTATATACAGAATTTGTGGGTGGAGTCAAAATATAAGCAGACGAAGTTTCTCAATAAAGTATGCGAGGATGGGGAGTGAATTCGCTAACTCCGACGTTCTTATCCCATAAATCCTTTTTGGTTCTTGTAGAAGTTGTAGTCCACAGCCAAGACTAGAGTTCGTACTAGTTGTCAGTAGTCGTATAAGGCAGTAGTGTATGGTACTAGTCACGTTACAGGATTTTGATCCGAATGGAGCTCTCGCACTCTGGCTTCGACCTACTGATAGCGAAAGAAGTTATAGCCACCGAAAGGATGTAAAACGCAATAAGGATAGTTCAGAAATGGATGAAGAACTTGAAATATCATTGGACATGTTGATTGGCTATAGTAGCAACTAGTTGTAAAATTATGAATTTGTGATAAGAAATAAAAGTTAATTGTTTTTGATTTTGACATCGTACTTTTTCCAACAGTAAAATTAAAATTCAAAATGAATTATAATTTTCATCTTCTTTACTTTTGTGCCTTTACGTGCTTTAAATTCTCACAAATTTAAAAATTAAATTTATAATGGGACTAGAATATTTAATGCAAGTATCACTGGTCCCAAGGACCAGTTTAGTAATTCCAACATGAGGGGTCGCTGGTCCCGAGGGCCACTAACAAAATCCACCTTATTTCCAACCCTGAATACGTCATCTGCCCTGTAACTGGAATTCCCGTTAGACAATTATGATGGTTCCCCCATTGCCTTCTTTCGAGTAACACCAAACATTGTGTGGATTTTTACTCAAGAAGAAAAGTAACAAAGGACAGACAGACACAACACACACAGACATCCTCCACAGTACCTTTAAGTGACATCCATCACTCTGAGTCTCAGAAATAAAAATAGCGTTGATTAAGTATGTTTACCGATAAAAAAGGTTATAGACACAATGGGATGAACATCAAATTGAAGGGAGCAGAAACGTTGGCTCAAATGGTGGTTTAATTTTTCCCTGAAAATGTTTAACAGATGTTCGGATAATTAATTGCTAGCAGAAGACAAATAACCGTCATCTTCGCTCTAGGTTAACCATCACCCCCTTGCTGCGTCAAATGTTCTGGCTATTTACTACCCTAGACTAGCGAGAAGCACCCTCAACAAGATGATGAAGCTTCTCTGTATAGTTTTTATCACCTCTCCGAGTGACGATGACGTCACGGAGAGTTATTACACTAAACGTATCTCCATGGATAAAGAATGCGCGTGAGCATGAATTTATTCATTTAACATGAATATATATCTGCATTGACTGGTTAAACTACATATTCAGGGATGGGAGGGCTTAGTTTGCGTGACGTCAGAGAATTTCCGGCGGTTGGTTTTTAAAGCTAAAGCTCTTGTCATGCGAAAGGCTAATTATGCTTGTAAATTGATGAACTACCGCATTAATTTACCTCCAACAGCAGAAAAAAACCAGCATCATCAATTCTCACGATTTCAAATGTCAGTAGTTTATTTTCAACCGTTACGTTACATTCATTTTCTTAACGGCCTAGGCTTAGCACTTTACCAACAGTTTTCAGTTTCAAAAAAAACATTGCAGGCACTTTTATAATTTACTTCAAAAGATCAATATCACTTTCGGATATCGTTTTGAGATATTTATTCACGTATCGGCGATCATTTTTAATATTCAGTTGACGCAGTTTAGTAAACCTAACTGAGAATTGTTTCCCCATTCCCTCATACAGTTTTTTTAAACTGGTCGTCTGCTGTTCGAACTTCCAGGTGTCTCGATTTTGATTGGCTACCGCGATGACGTTAAACGCGTATGTAATAGAAAGATCCCTCCCATCCCTGAATAACATGATAGAAAGGCTAATGATACACATGTATATTCATGTTAATAAATAAATTCATGGCGTGAGGAAATTTGTTTTCACTCTACAGGATAGGCAACTCCCTATCTCGAACGACAGCTTATTCTGTATACAGTATACTCTGATACGGCATCGGTTGGCAGCATGCGCAAAGCTAGGTCTCTATGTAACCTAGCTTTGTGCCTGCTGACAAGAGACGAGCCTCGAGCTAAAAAGTTCGCGGATATTTTAAATCCTGAAGATCCTGAAGTTTTTTGTCTTTTAACAGCACGTACAAAGCTAGCTTATATAGAGACCTAGCTTTGCGCGTGCTGACAACCGATGCCGTATCAGAGTATACTGTATACAGAATAAGCTGTCGTTCGAGATAGGGAGTTGCCGATCCTATAGCGTGAAAACAAATTTCCTCACGCGGATTCTTTATCTATGGTATCTCTGTGTGTGTGTGTGTCTGTCTGTCATCGTGATCGAAGTTGACAAATCGGAGCAAACGTATATGCTATATCCTGACCGCGTTCGCAGTAAGCAATATAGTATACGCTCCCACTCCGTTATCGTTGTTAAGGTCAAGATGTACGCGGCGATCGGCTAGGGTTACGAAATACGTCCCAGTGGCAGGGCTTCCACAATTTATTGTGAATACTCCTAACTGGTGAAGCGTTTTTAGAATTTCTTCGACAGACTATTGGAAGATTTCCCTTTGGCTACCCGAGCAAGCATGTGGATCCTGCAGGATGGTGCTCCCGCGCACTACAGTCGTGCGGTTCGGGAATTTCTTAACGAACAATATTCAGGAAGATGGATAGGACGCGTTGTAGCAGTGGCGAGGCTTCCCCGTTCTCCAGATTTAAATCCACTGGATTTTTTCTTGTGGGGAACCATGAAAGCCGTGGTTTACTTTTCACCCGTTCCAACAAGTAGACGTTCTCTGGGAGCGCATTCAACATGCTGCGGCGAACATTCGAGCAAATCTGGAAATGCTAAACAGTGTGCAAGGGTGAGGCATGCATCAACGCCAATAGTGCTCATTTTTAGCAACTACTTTAATATGACGTTGAAGACCTTTTTTTTTTCAATTTAATTCTTTTGTCAGGCCGAAATAAAGAAACTTCCAAAAATTATCGTTTTTTATTGAAAGTAAAGCTTGCACGTTTGACCTCTGAATTTCATCCTCAAAAATAGCATCTCGACTTAAACTCTGACGTAATGAACTACTTTTTTATGCTTCGTCCGAAGACTGTGAAAAGCTCTAGCTGTCTATCAGCGGAAGCTTGGAGGCAAAAATGTGAATTTGTAAGAACTTCTTAATTTGGAAATGACCGATGATAGCTCATTTACCTTTTGTTTAATACCCTCTTCAGACGACGCGTTAAAACCAATGCTTGCTTGAGAAAGATAGTGAGAGGCATTGTTTGATATCGCGAGTTTCTTCTGAAAACCTGAATTTGGTTAACCAAAATCGCTTTACGATCTGTTTGTTTTTGTTTTCTTTATTTCAAAAGTAAAAAGAGTATTAAACAAGCTATGTCTTATTAGACCAAGATTTTACGCACCGTCTGAAGGTGGTATTAGGGCCCAAATGGCCCCGGAGTTTAAGAACTTGTAACTTTTTAACGGTTCGGTGCTGACCAAAACCGCTCAGGAAATTTCGACTCCAAATTTTGCAAGGAATCTACTATTACAAGGAACGCATACATCTCTGAATCACCCTGTATAGTCTAAATAAATATGCTAGAGAGGCATACGCTTGAATTCAAACGTCAACAATAACTATATTTAAAATGATTTTCGGAATTTTCGTTTCTGAAAACGACTAAACTAGAAATAAGGTAAATTAGTGACGAATAAAATATTATCAGTGATATTTATTCAATTAATTAAGAAAAACCTCGTAATTGCGTCTGGACTCAAGAGGTTTATTTTGGTTTATCAACTTTTTTATTTTAGCATCCTCTGGGAATTTTACCACATTTAAAATACAATTAATTCTGAAAACGGTGGTATAACAATAGGATATAATGCCCTAAGAGTCTTGTCTCAGAAAATGCGCAACGCTTTCGTTAATACAATTCAGAATGGAGAAATTTATTGGATTGTTACATAAAGAGTTAGGCCCATTCATTACAGAAGAGGATAACCGATGGTTTTTGTCCAAAACCTTGTTCACGGTTTGAAATTTTGCATTGCAGAGCAGTCTTCAAATCCATCTATTCATTCGTATGACTTGTACGGTTATGTAATATGAAATGACACTTCTGCCGGCATCCACAGCCACACTGATGACATTTGAAGGGTTTTTAACCATTGTGAATGCGTTGATGTGAATTCAAATTACTTTTCCACGCACTTGCATATTCACACTGATCACATTTGAAGGGTTTTTCAGTACTGTGAATGCGTTGATGCGCTATTAAATGAACCTTCTGCCTGCAAGCATATTCACACTGATCACATTTGAAAGGTTTTTCACCACTGTGAATGCGTTGATGCGCGATCAAATCTTTCTTCCGCACACTTGCATATTCACACCGATCACATTTGAAGGGTTGTTCGCCACTGTGAATGCGTTTATGCACGATTAAATGAGCCTTCTGCCTGCAAGCATATTCACACTGATCACATTTAAAAGGTTTTTCACCACTGTGAATGCGTTGATGCGCGATCAAATCTTTCTTCCGCACACTTGCATATTCACACCGATCACATTTGAAGGGTTTTTCGCCACTGTGAATGCGTTGATGCGCGATCAAATGACTCTTACGCGTACTTGCGTATTCACACTGATCACATTTGAAAGGTTTTTCACCACTGTGAATGCGTTGATGCGCGATCAAATCTTTCTTCCGCACACTTGCATATTCACACCGATCACATTTGAAGGGTTGTTCGCCACTGTGAATGCGTTTATGCACGATTAAATGAGCCTTCTGCCTGCAGGCATATTCACACTGATCACATTTAAAAGGTTTTTCACCACTGTGAATGCGTTGATGCGCGATCAAATGCTTCTTACGCGCACACGCATAGTTACACTGATCACATTTGAAGGGTTTTTCATCACTGTGAATGCGTTTATGCGCGATTAAATGACTCTTGTTAGTGGTGGCAAAGTCACACTGACCACATTTGAAGCGTTTTCCTTTGTTACCCTTTATAATGTGACGTTGTAGATCTCTTTTAAATTCAGTAGAATATTTGAACGGAGTGGAACGTTTCTTCTTGAACTTTCCTACAAAACTTTTTAAAAGTAACATAAAAACGCCATATATCCTTTCCAATTTTTTTATCAAAAATACAATAACATTCAAGCGCATTTCATAGTAAAAGGACTTTAATAACAATGTCCTGAATGAAAGATTAGGAAAGATGGAAACCGAGCTCGTCGAACGATATTTTCGGATAAAAATCGCAGACACCTTTAGAGGCTATCCTGACTATTCTGAGGGCCGGATTAAGCAATTGTGCAACCGGGGGCCGAGATAATACGCGCCCCCTTAAGCCGGGAAAATGGAACATCAAATGAGGTGAGGGTGAGGGTGAATAGTTTAACTCAATGCGCCCCCAACAAGCCTTGCGCCCGGGGACCAGTGCCCCCCCCCCTAATCCCGTCCTGTGGTCATCGCGTGGTTTGATCGCAACTTTTGACGACACACTTCAAATGCCCAAGATTTTCCCTAATTTACAATTAATGAGAAATGAACCCATGATCCCATCGGTACAAAAGAGTTGCCTCGCTAAATTTGCATTGACGATTAGGAGGGGGAAAGACCATCGTTAACGCAGCTCCGGAAATGAATCGGGTTTTAAGTCGCCTAGAGCAAATCCAGAGCGATCTCAGAGCAGTTAATTGAAATACACTAAGCGGGACAAATTACTTGTAATTTCCGAACAGGACGACGCGGTATTACCTTCGGAATTCTTTGGAGCGACATTTTCAAATGTCTCCGAGTCGGACAACGAACTGTTCTTTCCAGCTTCGATCGGAACTTCGTGTACATCGATTTCCATCAAAACGGAGGTCAATTCTGATAGTTCATTTGGGTTACATTCTAATTTAGGCACACACAATGACACCGAATCAGCAAACTCACGTTTTGGCAAGGACAGTTTCTCAGTTTGATTTCGTCTATTTTCAGTTTTCTTTGCTTCTGTCAAACTGATTCCGGATTGGTTATCATCAAGATCGTTTTCTAGGGAATCGCTTTCGACATCTGCCTCAAGAGAAAGATCCAAATGTTTTTCGACTTCAACATTCAACTCCGGAACACGACATTTCAGTGACCGAGTTGGAATATGCTTTGTTGAGACACTTTGCGATTTAGGATAAGAATCGTTAACGTTAATATTGTTCTCGAGAGGTTCCCGTGGCGAATCCCTTTCCGTCGTTGAGCGAGGAGACATTTCGACTTCGTTTTTGACCTCGAGGTCAGGTGAAGGCGCGCAAAGAGGCAAACTGTCACTGTATTTCAATTTAGCGACACTTTCATTCGTTATTCGACTTATTAGCCCCATTTTTTCAGCCTTTTTCAGGGTAATTTCCTCTTTTGGTTGTTGCTGCATCACAATTGAAAGGGTTAATTCCTGGCCATTAATTCCAGAATCATTTTCCATGGGTTCAGTTTTCACATTAGCTAATTGATGTATTCCACTTTTCTCCTATTTTTCAATTAATTAACAATAGTTAAATCGCTCTCTTAACCTGATTCTCTTTTCTAAAGACTATGAAAATGAAGAATGTATTCCATACCATTAGACCTTTGATTCTCCTTTCCAGCTCTTTAATGACCCAATTAAGTCTTTCAATTTCGTGTAATTGCTTATTTATCATTAATGTTGTTTTCTCTCTCTCCTTTTCCATGTTTGAAATTGAAACATTACACTAAACAAAAAAAAAGATTCCATTACAACCCTCAAGTTAATATTCTCGGGACTTTCTTTGGCCGAACGTATTTTAAAGGGAAGAAGGGGGATCAGCAACAAAGGTCCTCGTTGGGTTTCTTTGTTAATGAAGAGGGACATGTTACCAATATACCCTGAGTTGAGAGACAATCCTGATAGGTATTGTCACCAATAATCTTAACCCATAGAGGTTGGTTCTACTTTAAGGGACACAATAAAATTGGGTTTGATCCTAAAAGGGTCTCTTGTTTTGAGCTTAATTTCACAATTCTAAAAACGGTTCCCCCTATGCTTTGAAAAATACCTCGGCTTCCAGTTTGCTGATTCGATCATCCTTGGCTTTTAGTTCATTGATCAGATCGTCTCTGCTTAAGTGATCGTAGTTACGATTTTCCTCATCTTTCATTTCCTAAAAACAAAGTTTCCGTAATTTTCTATTTGCCTCAAACAGGGAATATTTCAATAATTTCGGAAATACCTCTTTAATCGCCACCCTTTGAAGATTTACTAAACTCATTTCGGAACTTAGTAAAGGGAGTTTGTGAAGTTGTAAATCTTTCCTAAAGTAAAATATTTATTCAAACTCGAGGTGTATCAAAAACGAAAGAATAACAAAAAAGGGCTCCCAACACATTGTAGCTTTCGCTATCAAAGCTTAAAGAAATATGGCAAAGCTTAACTAGTGCAAATAGGTTGTCACAACCATCACAACTAATAGTGTAATTTTGTTCAAGACTATTGAATTCCTCAAGCGCATTTTATGAATATAACTACAACTAGCACTTATGAATTATTTATTCTAGTAGCACTTTTAGTTTTTGAAATAGCAAAAATGATCCACTCCTTTTCAAGGCATAGTAGTTTCGATAGGTTTGCATCCGTTACACGCCTTATTTACATTTAAGTTGCATTATATTCATCACTTACCAGCTTAAACGTTCGACCATAACGCGACAGTCTTTCACAAAATCCATCATACTTGGTAAAGCTTCCCTGTTAAGATAACCTTCATTTATTTATTATTACTTGGTACAGTACAGGTCTGAAAGACCCTATGCCCTATTGACCACAATCATGCTGTCCGCGCTCACTTCATTTCAGTGAGCCCGAGCGCAGATTGAGCGAGGCTATTCAAAATAACAAATATGTTCAGAGCCCGAGCCGAGCCTGAAATTTTATGAAAAACATTTCTGAGGTTGAGCCCGGGCTCACGATACGTCACAAAGTGAGCCTGAAGGTTCAACGGTAAAATTAACGAGAGCTTGCTCTGAGCGCTGTTACAAATTTTATGCCTTTCTTGAGCTCCAGCGAGGTGAATTCAAAACTACGAGCCCGATCATTATGAAAGCAAGTTCACTTGAAATAGCTAAATTTTTTAAGACCTAGCTCAAGCTTGAGCTTGCTAAATTGACTTAGCTAGAGCTCCAGGAGAGCCCGCGAAAGATATTAGAGCGAGGTTGAGCTCAAGGCTTCGAGCAGAACCCGTCAAATTTACGTGAATGAACCCGAGCCGAGCTCATTTATAAAAATTAACTAAGCTTGAGCTCACTTTGTGCTCTTAGGAAAAATTGTTTCAATTTTGAGCCCGAGCCGAGGTGAGCTCGCTGTGAATATTTATACGACGATGCCGCCATCGATAGTGAGAAGATGCTTTTAGTCGGATAGTAGTAAGAAGTTGGGAAAACAAAATAAACCTTTCCGAGTCGAGACGCAATGAATAGGTTTTTCTTTACATAATTAAATATAATTGATATTAATTATTTTAATCGTCATTATTTGAACTAAATTCTAGTTAAATCGTTTTAAGAAACTTTATTACTAAAATGATTTTAAATATAGCTATTGTTGACGTTTCAATTCAAGTGTATGCCATTGCCTATCTAACAACTTTTTAAAAAAATAGGGTAAATAAGGCGATTGATTCACAATAATGTTAAGAAAACCTGCAGTTTTGTGAACCTTAGGTGGTAGCCCTGCCATTGGGAGGCTAGACGTTTTTAGTAACCCTAGCTGATCGCCGCGTACTTCTTAATCCTAACTGCAGCTGATAAGGGGGTAACGGGAGTAGAAGCCATAAATGCCTTCTGCGAACACGTTTGCTAAGATTTGCCAACTACGAACACGTTCGCTCAAATTTGCCGACTGCGAACGCGGTGACAGACAGACGCACACAACCTCTCCGTGACGTCATCGTCACTCGGAGAGGTAAAAATAGTAGTATTTTACCTAGACTGAAAATCTAATCCGATGACGGAGAAAATACTATGGATAGCTACATTTTGACTACTCAAGAGGCATAATTCAATATCGGTGATAGTTTCATAATTTTTGATTATTCACCATTCCGCAGTATTGTTAGCGAATAGTGCTATATTCATAGCAAGGTTCCGCCTTGAGAGAACTAAATCCCCTAAAGCGAGGACAGTGTTTACATGCAGAACTATACCCCTTTAAGCGAGGGTAGTTCACGCATGCAGTGTGAAACTGCACATAAAGTCAGCCATTTGATAGATTTAAAAATGTAGAGTGAAACTGCACGTAAACTCGGCCATTTGATCGACTTAAAAACTTCCGGAAAAGTCAGAAATTTTCAATTTGTACAAACGCATGGGATATTAAATTGGTTTTAGTGGCCCCAATTCAAGCAGTAGATACAGAGGTTGTTGTTAAATTTAATCATTTCTTTCCATTAATGATGTTTTCCATTGGCTGCTAAAAATCTGCCACCATGGAGCAAAATTAATCTAGACATAGATGCATTTATTGGAATTTTAAAGGAACTCTAATTCTCACTCCAAGAAGATTACTCCATAAAAAATTGCCAATGGAAAACAACATAAGAGGTTGTGGAGAACTAGAACAGCGTTTTTCCAAAGAAATTCATTTCGGATTTTAAATGCGCTCATAATAAAGCTAAATTATGTCCAAAAAGCAACTTCCCCACATCTTGGCTTCTCAAGCAAGTCGCCCTACTGTGAGTCCAGTCCAGTGGTTAACTTTGTCTCGTTTTTCAGACGGGAACCATATACCTCTCCTTGAAGACAACTATAATTTGATTCTAGCCTTTGATACTTTCCATTTTTGCACATAGTTTTATTAACTCTTTTTTAATATTTCCTTCTCTTTTCGTAACCATTTCAACTGTATCTCTATTTGTGAATATTATATTTAATCTCTATTTGTAAATATTATATTTAATCTCTATTTGTAAATATTATATTTAATCTCTATTTGTAAATATTGTACTTAATCTCTATTTGTAAATATTATATTTAATATCTATTTGTAAATATTGTACTTAATCTCTATTTGTAAATATTATATTTAATCTCTATTTGTAAATATTATATTTAATCTCTATTTGTAGATATTATATTTAATCTCTATTTGTAAATATTATAATAAATCTCTATTTGTAAATACATTTTATTAATTCTACTTTTATACATTGCTTTAATTTTTTTACACCCCTCCACTTTTTGTTTTCACTTAATTGTGTACTGGCCTCTCAAGTAGTCGACTGCAAACTCCTAGATAAGAGACCCATGTAATTATCCCTGGTGTCATTTTGCATGTTCATTCTGTACTGGCCTCTCAAGTACGACACTAAGGACCCCTAATTAAAAGGCCAATATATTGCTTCCCCATTTCATTTTGCATGTTTATTCACGAAGGGCTAAGTATGCGCCTCTTTTCCCGGCAGAAATGCAGTAAAATTGCAATATTTTGGAAAAGGCGGCAATTTATGATGCTGATCTGAACAAAAACAGGGACATATTTACCTACGATTAGTTGGCACGATGTAGCGTTCCATACTATTTTCTCCATTATAGGTTTTGCTTTTCCCGTAGGGGGAATACTACTATCCTACTAACCAATTTCCCACTATGGAAAACGGCTTTAAAAAAGGAATGAGCACCACTATTTTACAAAAGTACATAATATACTTAACATTTTGATAATAATAAAATTATAGCCATAAACAAAGATTTAGCGTTTCCAATCAGTTTTATAAAAATTCTTACCAGTCAGGGATAATATGAACGTTTCAATTTTACAGTAAGAAGGAACCGTCACCGTAAAATAGAGGGACCTGCATGACCATTCACGAGCGGATAAATATCCGACCAGTACCAAAGTTGATTAGCCAATAAGAAGGCCCGTAAGTGTCACGAGTCAGGTCTTTCGTTCTCGCCCAATTACTGTTTCCCTCATATTAGTCGTCTGCTTATGTCGTATTGTCCCGCGCTTTTTGGAAAATTGGTTGAAAGGTACTTTCGTTATTGCGTGTGTGAACAGTCAATTCTTGGTCTTTTAACGTACGATATTGTAATTAATTAATAAAATGGATTCAGAAAAGGCAAAATTTGAAAAACCTTGTGATTGCGGCAAAATATTTGCGTCGAAAAATGCGTATTTTACCCATAGACGTAAATGCGAACATGTTAAAAAAGAATGTCAGCCTGGAAATTTCAAATTGTTCCTCAACTTTCAAGTTGTCGAGTATATAAGTAAATAATTATTAGTTGTCGAGTATATAAGTAAATTATAATTAGTTGAGAGTATATAAGTAAATTATAATTAGTTGTTGAGTATAGAAGTAAATTATAATTAGTTGAGAGTATATAAGTAAATTATAGTTAGTTGTCGAGTATATAAGTAAATTATAATTAGTTGAGAGTATATAAGTAAATTATAATTAGTTGAGAGTATATAAGTAAATTATAATTAGTTGTTGAGTATATAAGCTAGTAAATTATAATTAGTTGAGAGTATATAAGTAAATTATAATTAGTTGAGAGTATATAAGTAAATTATAATTAGTTGTCGAGTATATAAGTAAATTATAATTAGTTGTCGAGTATATAAGTAAATTATAGTTAGTTGTCGAGTATATAAGTACATCATTATTAGTTTTCGAGTATAAAAATGAAGTATAATTAGCGTTCTCGTTAACAATTTGGATGGGTGTTTGTCAAATCTATAGCTCTGGCATATATACTGTTTTCAGATGGAAACAAATTTATAGAGATAATTATACGAAAATTTATTAAAATCAATTCGCTGAAATTAGTCTAGGTTAGGTTTGGTTGGACTTCAAGTAGTTTCTGCGCCATGATATAATAACCTGGCATATAATTAAATCTAAATAAACGATTTCATGTTAGAAACTGTATTTAAAATGCGCGAACTAAAGTTGTAGTTTATGTAGATGTCAGCTAATTGATGAATAGCAATAGTAGGTTTCCGTAAGCTCATAGTCGTTCCATGTCGGCGATGCATGACGAAACAACAAATAATGAGAGAACAAGATAGCCCAAGGGCTGGGCTCATAACAGTACCCATAGTACTTAACAGGTGTACAAAACATTTGTGTGAATAGCCCCTCGATCCACTACCTTTAACTGTGCTAATATGATTACCCGCAATCCTAACTTCTGTTGTAATTGTAATAGAGCGACACAAACTGAAAACGTGGGTGAGTAGCCCCACGATGCGCTGACTTTAACTGTGCTAAAACGATTACCCGTAACGTACAGAAAATCTGAGTGATTAGCCCCACTATGCGCTATCTTTAACTGTGCTAAAATGTTTACCAGTACAGAAAATCTGAGTGAACAGCCAATCGATGAAATTATTACCCGTAATCCTTACTTCAATAACTTTGTTTTAATTGTAATATCCCGGGACACAAGCTAGTATATAGTTTCTTATGCTTTCAAAATTCTTCTTGATTTCTGAGAAATACACGTAGTTTCTGGGATCGTAATAATTACAGCCTTGAGGCCATTCTAAAAAAAACGTCAGTATATACTTATTTTGCTTTTAAAATACCACTCGATTTCTTTGAATGTTGAAATAGGGGAGCGGGATTGCAAGCTCCCATTTAAATTAAGCCTATGCCATAATCCTCTCTCTCGCCTTAAATGCACGAACCAAAAATTTTATACTGCCAAAGCCGGTAGTCTTACACTACGCCAAAAACAACAGGGTAGGTCAAACTAAGACCCTCATCGTAGATGTGCATCATACGATGTGGGTATGAAAAGGAAAAGCTCTTTTATAATTTAGAAGGTTATCTATTCCTTTACTGTGAAAAGAAAATTGTAAATGATTTATGCCTAGTAAGAACTTTATAAGGGTTTTATTTTTAAAATTTCAGAAATTGTCGAATTAACTTGGCTTGTTTCTATTGTTATTAAAATAGCTTAAAATACACGTTCAAAGAGGCTTAAGTGTTAAGTTGTTTCTCGTGCATTTTTTGCAATGCCACGCTTCACTTTCTGGTTCCTGGTTCAGATTTGCACACTTCCAGTGTATCCACTTCTGGCAAGTGTCACATTGCACCATATTTAATTTTGATGAAACTTTGAGGCACAAATCACATAGCCACGATTTCCTCTTCATCTCCAGGACTTGGTTAACTAATAGCCAAGCGTCATCAGTTACGAAGGTTCGAATTTTTTGTATACTGTCTTGCGTCAAAGTGAGGTCTACCACTTGATCGGGGACATTTTCCGGCTGGGTTTCAACGTCCTGTTCCATTGCTTTGACTTTCCCATTTTCTTTGAGCAAGCCATTTACTTTTTCACGCGATATGAAACACAGAAGAAACCGACGAATTATGGGAGGTAAAGGCTGTGTTTGTAGCTTTTTTCTTGATAAGCGTGAATTTTTTGGAGCACATTGGTTGAGGGACTTTTTATTTGCATCGTTGGATGTATTAGTTGAAATGGCATTGTCTTTTGATGATAAAGCGGAGTTGATATGAAGATTCTCATATGTTTTTGAAGTTGATGGTAGAGCAACTGCCTCTATCGTGTTATTGTCAAACGTTTCGTGTACCACGTCAAGGGTGTTTTGTAATGTGATTGTGGAAAAATACGCGTGGTCATTGTGAACTTCGTTTCTAATCACGTCATTCAACAGTTCATTCTCCAAGTCAATTTTGTCTTCCCAAGAGGGCTTGGCATACTTGACGTTGGTTTTATTCCTGTTATTTTTCGTTGAAAAGAACGATCTCTTCTGGGTATCGACGTTTTTATTATGAGGAGTTGTAGATTTACTTTTCAACTGGCCTTCCGAAGAATCTCTCTCCTGTGTGCCAAGGATTTCCAATTCCAGAATGGCGTCAGCACTATTTATATGATTTTTCGCTGTTTGCAAGGCATCCATATTGTTGCATTTGGATATTTTGTCGCACATAGTCATAATTTTGGTCACCAAAAGACTTTTTAAGTCGTGCATTTTGTCGTTCTTTTGTGTCAAGAGCTTCAAAAGCGAGTTTGCGCCAAGAGGGTCTTCCTCAACTTGAGCACTGGCGCAGCTTTCCGTTACTTCAGAACATTCGTTTCCACTTTTCTCCTGTCTTTCCGCTTTATCCACCACATCTGTTAAAGGCGTTTGTTCAATCACGTTATTGCGAACTACAAGGTGAATGTGTTTACAAATGTTTGTACCCACAAGGGCGTCTGGACAGTTGCAGGAATATGAATGGAGACAAATGTTGCACTCACGGCACCTAATTTGACAATTTTCGAAGCATTCCGGGTGTTTTTTAACTTTATAAAAGAGGCGATCTAAACACGTAGTGTCGGCGTTGATCGAACGCTGGGTGGCAACCTTCCAAGTGCAACCCGATGTTTGTGACACCAATGACGTCGGAAGCTCGAGAGCAGTTCTATGTCTTTTCGCAATTTCGGAGGACTTCCACGTATGTTTTCCTTTCTCAAGTTTTATCAATCTGTTGATGGCCAGTTTTTTTACAAATTCTTGAAGGATCACGATACATTTATCAAGCCTCTTGCCTTGCTTTCCTCTGAGATAGCTTTCGCCGTACTTCAATGTCTTGTGAAAGGATTCCACATACATGTTAGTGTTCACTCCCGATCGTACACGATAGCACTTGGCCCATTCAGTTTTAACGGGAACCCATTCTTTTCTGAAATATTGCCCAAAATCTCGAGTGTCTTCATTGTCATCCATTTTTTCCAGGCTTTTCTCCAAAAGAGTTTCGAATTTTGAAGTATCGGGTTCTTCAAGCAGAAGACACAATCCTTTATACAACACCGAAGCTGTATCCTTTCCCCTTATTTTGATTAATTGTTTACGCCAATCGTGATGCACATGCCAGTGACATAATAACTTTTTTGGCTCGCAATCAAATACGTCGACAAAACTACTAAAATACTGCGGCGCTTTGTCGGTCATAATAATTCTTGGATTGATGTTACCAATTTGGTTTTTTATTGCTTTGAAGAAAAGAGTCAAGGCTACCGAAGTTTCCCTATTGCTAATTAGCCAAGCTACCGGCACCCCTTCTCTGAACTCATCAATGACTAAAACCGTAATGAGATTAAAGTCATACTGGTTGGTTCCGTGAGTGGCATCTAAGCAAATTATATCTTTGCCGAACTTTAGGAACATGTTTCTTTGGAAGTCGGTCATAATACCCAAGGCAAAGTCATTAGAGTTTAAAGTGCATGTTTCTTCAGCAGGATGTACCAGCGTTTCTTCTTCTTGTCTTTTATAGAGAATTATGCTCTTATCTTTTTTTAAATCCTCTAAGAAATATGCGTCTACGCTCAGGTTGTCTTTGGCGTGTTTTTCTATTTTTTCAATTCCATATGCATTTGCTATATTTAAGATATCTCTCTTTGTGCACAAATGTTGCCTTTCAAGCTGGCTCTCTGTTCCAGAGAAAATGTTTTTCAAAACTCTATGGCTTTCAATTCCTTGGTTTAATTGGCTGGCTATAGACTTTCTATCGTTTTTTGAAATGGGTATATGAGCCAGTTTTTGGTCATGCCCGTAATGAGTATGCGTTATAGTGGCAGCAACCTTCTCGGAAGAATCTTTCCTTTCAACCTTAATACTGGCGGTGCAGTTTGAACCAATTTTCGACAGGCCCTGTGATTTTTGCAAACGTTTTCCCGATGATTGTGACGCGTAACAGCCTGATCGATTACAATAGAAGTATTCCACAGTCCCAATTGAATTCTTTTTGACTTTATCCAAAATAAAAGATGAAGTTGTTCGTTTTTCGTAAAGATCCTTCCAATCTTCAAACTCTATGCGCAGAAAACGGATTAACCTTCAGCACGGTAATTAACTGATAATACAGGCACAATGTTCACAACTTTAATAATCGACGACATGACGGGATATCATAAGTTTAAGTATGACCTCGACAAGTTGTAGCGAATAATACGTCTTATTATGATAAGACGTACTCTCCGCATTAACCACTATCAAACTAACGGACCATATTAATTTTATAAACTTATGATAATACATATAGAAAGAATCCCGATTTATTTACACAGTTAAAGATGAATTAGTAGAGCGCGAGACAACGTACTCTCCTCGCGCACTGATGCCGAGGTAAGAAGAGATGGAAGGTTACAAAAAGCCTGGACTTACACTTAATGAAGCAAACAATGAAGCCCTTTTAAAGTTAAGACAATGACAATTTAACAGAGTTAAAAATACATGTAAACACGAGAACAAAACGTGCGCGCGTGTTGACTTTACGTCTTTAACACAAAGTCAGCTTGGGAAGGGGAGTGAGTTTTATACGCCTTCAGAATTACGACTTACAAATTTGATAACCACAAGTGGAAGACGATAAAACAAACTTGCCAATATGTTCAAATAATTTAAAAATTACGTTGCATTGATTTAAAAGCGTGAAACTTAGAATTAATAATTTCAAAATGTAATTTTTTCTGTATTTGGTTCAAATTAGCTTGGAAAAGATCGAAAACTGATGGCAAATTAAAAAAACTACTACCCTCTCGAAAGCTAACTATATAATTTTACGAAAGATACCTGTATAGATCTCAAATTCTTTGGTTTCATTCTCAATCTTTAAATCGTGGGATGATTGTAAGTGAGTGATAAAATCTGCACTATACTTGAAGGTTGAGGAACAATCCTGTTCTTTACATTTGAAATTTCCAGGCTGACATTCTTTTTTAGCATGTTCGCATTTACGTCTATGGGTAAAATACGCATTTTTCGACGCAAATATTTTGCCGCAATCACAAGGTTTTTCAAATTTTGCCTTTTCTGAATCCATTTTATTAATTAATTACAATATCGTACGTTAAAAGACCAAGAATTGACTGTTCACACACGCAATAACGAAAGTACCTTTCAACCAATTTTCCAAAAAGCGCGGGACAATACGACATAAGCAGACGACTAATATGAGGGAAACAGTAATTGGGCGAGAACGAAAGACCTGACTCGTGACACTTACGGGCCTTCTTATTGGCTAATCAACTTTGGTACTGGTCGGATATTTATCCGCTCGTGACCATTCGACTCGGCAATCTTCAGCAGACGACACGACATCACATTCACAGTCTCTATAGTTGAAATTGTTCGCAGAAGCAGTGCCGTCATAAATTGCTACGGCCTCTTGAAGACTCACCTACTAATTTGGTCCGTGAGTTTTATTTGAGACAGCAATAGCATCATTTTTATAAAAGATTAGAGCCGACTGTAATCATCGGAAGGTCCCTCTAAGTTGTCGGTACATTTTATTTTATATCCTGTTTTTTTTTCTAATCATTTATATTGCCATTTGCAAATTGTCCAGGTCACCGCCTTATTTCTCAGCCTGGCTGTCAATAGAGAGCTTTCAGTTGGAGGAGGAGTTGAGTCTCTTGACATAATTTACGCTACCATATTGGTGGGTGTAAAGCATGTATGAAGCTAAGACCACCCAATATGGCTACTAGAACAGCGGTAAGACTTGATGTGACGTACTACTATCTCATCTGAAAGCTCTCTATTAGCCTGTGATATTCGTCTACGTCACAGGTTTGGAAATAAGATAGGTTTACAAGTCTAAAACCAGTTTATTAATTGGTCGGACCAGTTTATTTATACCTAAACCTGGGGTCAGTGGTCCCAGGGACCACTTTATTAATTATCGATTTTGGAAAAATTAGACGGTGGGACCAGGTTATTAATTCGGGGTTCCTTCTTAGAATTTTACTAGCTCAACACATTTTCTACCAATTCTACTCCTATGTAGTTAGAACTCTTTGGCTAAAACTTCCCTACAAAATTTTGTAGTCTATTAACTATTGAACATACTCTAGAACAGTCTGGGAAATATCACACTTCCTCTGGTCCAAAACCAGTTTATTAATTGCCTGGACTAGTTTTTTAATTCAAGACGTGGGGGTTACTAATTGCAAATCTATAGGAAAACAAAGCATGGGACCACTGCGGAGACCACTTTATTATTTCGGACACTAGGGGGTCATTGGTCCTAAGGACTAGTTTAAAAAAATATCCTTATTTCCCAGACTGCGAATCTTGGCCGGACACTGAGGAAATAAGAAAATCTATATTGTCCATGGCAAACCAAGTGAATTTATCCTTCACTATTCACGTTTGTATAGGCATACTCCACCATGTATTGCCATTTCTCGCCACATAGTAGAGTCCATTTCTTTTTCCAACGTATTCAATTTATTGTAGCTAATTGATTATCTTAAATCATGGAGTTTGTTAACAGGTATTTTCGAACGTGTGTTTTTGTGAACATCAAGTGCTAAACCGACAGCTAGCGGCGCATCTAGTTGTGCGATAAACCCACGTTCATTTTGCGTCGAAGGTGTTCGCACTGACAGTGATACCCCTTTCCACCACCTAGGGTCGCTTCTGCGATCCGGCGGTGCTCGCCCGCGACTCATTCTAGTCATTTTACCCATACTATGGCCAAATGGGCTTTCTGGAATCTTATCAAGCAACATCGTGCTTCGGATCCCTCCTATAGTCTGGCGACCAGATTTGACCAAACTCCTCAACAACTGGAGGGTTATCGCCGCGCCCGGGATGAACTTAACGAACAAGCTGGGGAAACTCACCTTGCTATCCGCAATAACTTTGTCGTTACCGTTCCACCCTCGCCATCGTTGCGAGACACAACCACTACTAGCCCCATGATGTTTGCGCATGCCCTCTAGCAGGGGCCTTTTTGGAAGCCGCCATGGATCACCACTTCTGCGGCTCTGCCAGCCAATAAAAAACCCATCCCGCCAGGGTGGCCCCTACAGTACTTCGGGAACCCTTGACCTGGCCCTAACCACGGACCCGGGACCTGGTGTTTGACATTCAGAACCTCCTTGGCGTGGGATAGAGTGATCACGATGTGCTCTTACTCAAGGTGTCCTTTTCTTCCTCTCCGCAACCCACGAGGTCCCGCCTCCTTCGCGATTACTTTAAAGGCGACTACGTTGCTTTTAATGACTGGACCACAATCGGTGGACGAGTGCTGGACCAACTTCGTGTCGCCTCTCGACCGCGGTGTCTCTCTCTTTGTGCCGTTTCGTTCGGATCGACGGTACACACCTCCCGCCGTAGCACGCTTGCACCAATCTTTTGTGAGTAAACGAGTCTCGTACCATCGCTTTGTTCGACGCCGCCAACCAGCCCGGCCCTCCTGAACCAGGCCTACGTGGCCTTTCAAAGAGCTCGCAACGCTCTCCACCGCGCTCAGTTCAAGGTCAAGCGGAGGCTAGAGGCTAGAGGCAAACAGCAAGCGTAAGTGCAAGTTCGCGATAGGAAAAAAGGGGATTTACCAGCTTATACCATAGTTTTAATCTTAATTATGCAGTTTAATTAAAGGTTATTTTAATTTTTGTCCCAAAAATTAACGTTTTTGTTCGAATTTTACGTTAATTATACTTAATTAAGTTGAAATTAACGTTGGATTGTGGTTCGGCAGAGTAGTTTTAGCTTATAAATTGAGATTGAATAAATAATTCACATTAATATCAATGTTTAATTGAAAATTCAATCCTTGCCGAAAAAGCCCTATTTTACCCCAAACTTTGGAATTTCCTGAATATTAATGTATTATAGAGATAATATAATTGAATTTCAGTGCTAAATGGGAAAAAAGGGGATTTACCAGCTTATAGCTTAGTTTTAATCTTAATTATGTAGTTTAATTAAAAGTTATTTTCATTTTTGTCCCAAAAATGCACGTTTTTGGTCGAATTTTACGTTAATTAAACTTAATTAAGTTAAAATTAACGTTGGACTGTGGTTCGGTAGAGTCGATTTAGCTTATAAATTGAGATCCAATAAACAGTTCACATTAATGTCCATGTTTAGTTGAGTTTTTGATCTTTGCCGAAAAATTTATTATTTTAATAGTCGTTGGGGCGAGAGAGGGTAGTTTAGTTAGGCTTATTTAGTTTCTGAAATGGATTTGAATTTTTGCTTGATTTAATTGCGTCTTTTAGTGTGGGGGCCGGCCGTATTTTTATATTTTACCCCACCGATTTTGTGCCGAAAAGTGCCGATTCCCGAAACGGTCACTAATTTACCCCGAAAAGCCGAAGGCGAAGCCAGGAGTCATTTAGGATGTTTTAGCAGACGAAGCATGGGAGATTTCGGGGTAAAAAGTAAAATAGTGTTCCCCTACTTTAATGAGGTGTTTAAATGTAACTTAATTCCGCCGATACCATTAATGACAAACGCAATCAACATACTCATGGTTTAATTAAAGTTAATTTAATTGAATTGCTCAAAGATAATTATAAAATTAAATCAACAACTCAACTATCTGCTCAACGATAATTAGGCTAGTTTTTGTCAGTTTTGCTGTTTATTTAAACGTAATTAAACAATGGTTAAATACTGCAGCGTGTATGGGTGTAAAAATAATGCCACAATGAGTGGTGTCCGCTTTCACCAATTTCCACGCGACGTTAAATTGTCGAAACAATGGGATATAGCTTTAAAAATGGGTAAACCACACACCAAGTCCATGGTTGTCTGCTCCCATCATTTTAAGGAAGAGGATTACCGCCCTCAACCGAAATATGAACATTCAGGTATGTTTTAAGCGTATAATATTAATTTAAAACCAATTATAATTAGAGTTATTATTGTAGATAAGTTAAGTTACCCTCCCAGACTTAGACCCTTGGCTGTTCCTTCCAAAAAACTCCCGTTAAGGAAACATGATCAACGAAAGTTCAAGGCTAATGGGAGATTGGAAAGACTGGAAAAAAGGAATCAGCTCTCACAATCTCCAACTTTGCATGCAAGTGAAGCAGCTGAAATAAATGGACCAGCAGACGCAGAAATTCTAGCTGAAAGATTGGGGATTGATGCTGTTCAACAAACTACCGAGGAAACTACGATTGACAAATGCACCACTCCAAACCCCAATGATATATGCATTATGGTCAACACCTTGGAAAATCATACATGTTATGTTAATGCTTCTAATGGAATATTGAATGCCACCTCTATAATTTCATTAACAGGATTACAAAGTACTGGTCTATTTGATGCGATCGTTAAAAATATTAACAGTGAGTTTCCTAGCCGCATCTCAATGAATGTTCGAGATAGGGTATTTTTGACACTCATGAAACTAAAACTTGGCATTTCATTTACCGCTCTATCAGCTTTGTTTGGAATAAGTAAAGTTCAGACCTCAAATAATTTTAAATTAACTCTTACGCAGTTGGTTTCGGTTCTCGAATGCGCGATAAAATGGCTAGATAAGAATGAAATTATGAAATGTATGCCCAGATGTTTTGCTGAGTTTCCTAATACAAGGGTAATACTAGACTGTACTGAAGTCGAAATAGAGAGACCCGCGTGTCTTCAATGCAGAATAAAAACGTACTCTCACTACAAAGGAAGGAACACGATTAAGTGGTTGGTCGCTATCGCACCTTCCGGTGTTATAACATTTGTCAGCAAAGCTTTTTGTGGAAGATGTTCCGACCAACAAGTAACGTCTGAAAGTAAAATATTGGACATGTGTGAAGGTTTCATAGATGGGATTATGGTTAACAAGGGGTTTGCCATAGAAGATCTTTGCAACGAGCGTGGTTTAGAACTAATAAGACCACCCTTTCTAAAGAAGAAAAAGCAATTTACGAGGGAAGAAGTTTCGCGAAATTCCAAAATAGCTGCTGCGAGAGTGCATGTTGAGAGAACGATAGGTAGAATGAGAGCTTTTAATTGTTTAAATAAAAAATTGCCTTTTGATTTATTGCCCTATGCTAGTTCAGTGATCACCGTGGTATCTGCTGTTATTAATTTATCAACACCAATTTTGGCTAACGATAAATTTTAAATGTTTCTCAAAAATTTGTCCCAAGCTTGTGAAATAAATGCAAATAAATAATGCACCCAACACTACTGAAATTTTGTAAAACAATTTTATTTAATAAATTTGTAAGATTCTATTACATTTTAAGGAACTTAAAAATATCACTTCAGCCTTATTTGCGCCATTACATTCCGTCCTTTTTATTCCATTTCAAATAATTTGGAATGTAGTAATTAAAAAAAGTAATTTGTAATCTTAGTAAAAGATTGTAAATAAATTTTTGGTCTTTAGGCACATCAATAACAAAACAATCATCTTCCAGTTTAGAATAAATTACAAAATGACAACTTTGAAGTCCTAAAAGGGTCAAACTAAGTTGCACTTGCCCATAATACATTTGATAGGGTTTCAAAGAAAATGTTCCATCCTTCTTGATTACGTAAGGAGTTTTCTTGAGGACTGTTTCCAAGTTTCCTTTTTCACCAATGACTGGACACTTCATTTTGACCAAATTATCGTCCCCAAGAATGGATAAGAAGGGTTGACTTCAAAACCAATCTTCGGTACTTTTAAATTAGACTTTTTTAAAGCAACAAGTGTTTTTTTCGTTTATAATTCCATACTGTGTGAATTCATTTCCCTTAAAGTTTGACTGAAGAGCTTTTCGAATTTTTCAGCAGGATCTTTTGGAAAATATGTGTAATACTCGTAGCAATTTTGACAAGAGAGAGAGCAACAGGTACTAAACAAAACGAAAACAGTATTACCAATTTTTATACTCATGTTATGACCAAGGCTTAAGAGTTTACATAACTAATCTGGTTAATATTAGGGTGATTAGGTTTTCAACACTTACCGTTTTTGAAAATATTCTCTTCTGAAAATTGTGGTTCATTCATGGAGGAAAAAGGGGAGGAGTCGAAATCAGGGCTTATATTGCTGGAGAACCGTGATGCCTATAACTACAGGGGGGTGTTAAGAAAGGGGGTCGAAACCGGGTCTTTTTTTGAGACGGCGTCACCGTTGTCATGACGACGTTGTTATACACATAATTTGGCGCCCTCTCTCTCCAAAAAAATGTTCTACACGGGTCCGATATTTTTGAAATTATATCTCCACGTGGGGGCACGTTTTACTGTGATAGGGAAATCATGTTTCACCCGTTCTTCATTCTCGCGTACGTACGTAATAACGGTAAACATTCAATTGAATTATAAATTATAATGGACCACACGTATTGCAAAATGAATTGTAAAAAGGTACGTTTACTATAGCCAATGTAAGTTCGAATATTTAATGGCATTATTTATTCAGGAATTGCTTTTAACAATTCGTTTGTAAAGAAAAACTTAAATGTCATTCTATCTAAAGCATCGGGAGGGCGCTAGCAGCGTTATATTTGAGCTTTTACGTCATGACCAGCCGAAAAGACCCGGTTTGTTTCCCCTTTTTTTGTCAGCCCCCACTCACGTAGGCATCGCGGTTAGCCGTTAAAATGTTTTTACAATTCCACTCCCTAACGCCTTTCTCTATGGTTCATTCATTGCAAGAAATTTCGAGTACTAATTTTCATTTGGCACTGAAATATCAGTTTAAACGTCACATACACTGACGCTGATGCTACAGGTCTCAGGCCTGCCATTTTTCTTTCCCCAGGGGAAATTCCCCTAGATCAAGCTTCGCGTTTTCTCCGCACGGTGGCACTAGTGAAACTTTTCGTTCTAGGCGCGGAATCTGGCAGCCCTGAACTAGGGAAATTTTGGTCCAAAAAGGGAAATTTTAAGGGTTAGAAAGGGAAATTTCATTTTTCCCACCTGGCATCACTGCTTTGAACTGCGAACCAGACTTAGAAATAGCACACGTCCACTGGTCCAAAACCAGTTTATTAAGGCCAACACTATTTTACAAATTTACCAAGGGTGTCTACAAATGCCTACAGTAGTAAAACTACTATTGTAGTCGTTTTGCGTTTATATTAAATACATTAAGGTTTTCAAAAGTTTCCTGCATTAATTATAAATATATATGCTCTAAATTTGCTCAAGATTGTCATAAGGTCCTGAGGAAATAAATATTTAACTATCATTGTTAAATTATCCCTCCTATCATATTATTGAGAAGAGTCCCTATAGGGGTTGGAATTTTACCAAATATGTTTATTTCAGTTAATTATGGCTGAAATTAAATCTAATTTGGAACGTATAGTTTTAATTCGCCGGTACTCAATTTTTTATTACAAATAATACTTAATGGCGGCAAATTGAGTTGTATCTACAAGATTTAATTATGAAATAAAATTTTACCAAAATGATATTATTTAACTTAATTATCCAAGAAATTAAACATAATTGGGTACCTTATGTTGAATGAATGCGGTGTTCAATTAAAACGCAATTAAAAGTTAATTATTGGGAAGAGCCCCTATAAGGGTTGGAATTTTACCAAACATGTTTATTTCAGTTAATTATGGCTGAAATTTATTATTTAATTCTAATAATAATGCTGAAATTAACTTCAACGAGCTTCAAGCCTAGCTAATTTTTGGTCAGATTCCCGAGAGCGCCCGTCAGTGACTGAGTGACGTCACCAGACTTTTAGCGACATTTGGTTGGCTCGCCGATTACAGTAGTTCTCAAACTCGCCGCTATGGGTGGGTGGCGCTGATCAGGAATAAGGCTAATTGTTAATTGTTGGTGTCACTGACATTCAATATTTACATTTAGTTTGACAATATTTTAATTTTATTCGGGTTGGGTTGGGTTACGTTAGGTTGGGTTACGTTACGTTAGGTTGGGTTGGGTTTGATTAGGTCAGCTTGGGTTAGGTTGGGTTGGGTTTTATTAGGTTATGTTGGGTTCGGTTAGGTTAGTTTAGGTTGGGTTAGGTTAGGTCAGTAATATTTTATAAATAATTTAACAATGTTACGCCTTTTCCAAAATATGGTTGTTTATTTTCATTGACTTCCCAAATAATATGCCTTTTCCAAAAAATTACTGTTTATATTTACTTCCGAAGAAACATTACTCCTTTTTTGCATAATATTGTTCTTTAGTTTTAAATACCTAATAAAATAGACAATCCCCTCCCTATCAATCACAGTTTGGGGGGAATTTGTCCTCGACCTCCATTCGGGGGGAAATAGTCCGGGGATTTTGTCTCGTACGCGAGAGGACTATGTTGCGCGTTTGCTCTTTGGGAACTCAGCATACAGGACAGTTGGGCATTTTGATTTGATAGGGGATTCCACATTGAACGTTTTGTTGTAGTTGTTGGATTAAAATTGAAAACTCCGATATAGATTTTAACTCAAGCTTTATTCTAATCTTTTCATGCCGCGATCAAAGAGCATTCTGATTTCTATCTTGTTTGCCAGGTCTAAAGTCAGCTCGTATCATGTTATCAACGGGATGTCTATTTTCTTATCTTAACAGTTTTTTAAGCCGACTTTAGACCTAACATATTCAACAATTTTTTTTTCTTAACAGTTTTTTAAGCCGACTTTAGACCTAACATATACAACACGTTTCAGTTCTTTAATATAACCAAAAATGGGAGGCTTTTTTTCTTGGAATCTGATCTCAAATATTATCAGCATTCCTTCCTTGTAGTGCGAAAAATGTTCCAAGTCTTCATCTTCAATGACGGACTCCAGAACAATTTCCGAGAGAGAGTCGCCAACAGCAGCGTCGTAGTAGTTCGTTGGGACTAACAATGGTTCGAATTTTTTGGGTTTATTATTGTTTTCACTCCAATCGCGGTATATTAAATGCCAGGTCTCGATTATTAGGAGCGGATAATACGTACGGAAATGGTCGTCAATGGTTTTGTAATGCGTTTCGACGTTACGAAACAGTCCGTCATCCTTAATCAGGAGTCGTGGTTCAGCGCCACATTTGCGCTCTTCCAACCATTTCACATTCCATTTAAGAACCACCGTCAGATATTTATCAGGGTTAGTGTCTCGGGGTTATATTCACCGAAGGGTCTATTCTCAGTGGAACTTTAGAGATTGATGTCGTTGGTTGCGCTTGTTTTAAATCACTCTTTAGTAGGGTTGGTCGAAGTTTTTTCGTCGCAACATTAGAGGGTGCTGGTGCTTTATTTGTCGACGATGATGTTGCGGATGGCACAGGGTTAGCAGCTACCGGTTTTATTGGTATGTTATAGCTAGTAGCATCGTCCGTTACATACTGCGCGTACATTAATATCTCCCGTCTTTATATATGGATAGATCAAAAGGCCTACACGATAATAAAATATAGTAAATATGATTTGGCCTACTGTCAATAAAACACAATTTGGTCTACAAAACACAGCACTATGTAAACGCGCAATTACTGGCATTGTGGCCTTTCCTAAACCGTAAGTGACCTTTTTGTACTGGTCTTTACGGGACCTCATTAGAACGATTGTTGAAATAACTAAATTATGGCGCCTAAACAACTTACCCGTCTCGGTTTTGAAATCCTGCAACTGCAACGTGGCAAAAGTGGCTCCAACGAAAATTTGGGGTTGTCATTTTATCAGCGATCAAGATTTAAAAGAATTCAAAATTTCAATTTTACTCTGCAGGAAACTTCGCCTTGATTATTTTTTTTCCTGAATATCCCCGTTATCATTGATCAATCTGAAGTAAAAAGACGCAAAAAAATTCACATTCTTAAAAAACTCTTTCATCTTACGCTTCCCCTGACACGTGACCTGTGACTGTTTTTTGGCCTAATTAGTTAGACCGATAAACTCAGCTTCAGCATCTACACAAGTTGGGAAAACCAAAATATTACCTCTCCGAGTCAAGAGGAGGACTACTTACAAACTTATTTACCCAGATATGGAAATGTTTCTTTTTTTTATGAACAAATACTGAAGTTAAAATTTATGAAATATTAAAGCAGTATACAAAGCATAGCGAATAAACTATAAATCAGACGTCATTTTACATCCAATAAGGATATACTTGTACACATTAAAATCATCCGATGGGGAAAAACGGGAAATGCAGAGATAAAACTTTGGAGGGATATTACCTTTACGTGTTTGTAAAGGCCCAATTTTCTACTCCTCAACTGTATATCCTCTATGTTCAAAGCCATATTCACAATATTGCCAAAGCTTTCGATTCGGTTCCTCATGCCCGTTTACTATCTAAACTTACAGCCTATGGCCTCTCCCCTAACTTACTGGGCTGGTTGGCTAGTTATTTGACAGGTCGCTCTCAGGCGGTGCGGGTGGGTAGCTCCTTGAGTAATTTCCTTCCGGTTACGAGTGGTGTCTCGCAGGGGAGTGTATTTGGCCCCGTGTTATTTGTTCTCTACATTAATGACTTGCCGAATTCGCTATCCTCCCCCTTGTATTATATGCTGATGACCTTGAAATCTGGAGAGTTATCAACTCCTACGAGGATGTTTCTATGTTGCAGGGTGATCTCAAGAGTCTTGAGTCCTGGTCTCGTTCAAATGGCTTAGCCTACAATTGTGATAAGTCTCTGGTCCTCATCTTGCAGCGTCGTCCTGCTGATCTTAGTGCCCCCTCCCCCTATTACCTCAATGGCAATAATATAAAGCGGGTTAACGAATGTCGCGACTTAGGCCTGACAGTTAATCACAACCTATCGTTCCACAATCACATTTTGAGTTCCTGTGGAAGAGCCAATGGGCTATTGTCAGTAATCAAAGCTAACTTCCCTAAAATCTCTGAGCATCTCTAAACCCGCGGTTGTCTCAATGTTACGTACGCCCAATTCTTGAGTTCGGAAGTCAGGTCTGCAACCCTAGCTCTAATCGGGACATTCAATTACTTGAGGACGTGCTTGGACGGGCTAGCCGTATTCCGCTCTCCCTGCGAGATAAACCTCGTCCAATCCGTTTAGCCCTTGGGTTGAAACCCCTTGCAACTCGCCGCAAATACCTTGACCTTATTAGCCTTTCAAGGTTCTCAGTCAACCTTCCCAGACATTTTTTACCGTCCATGCCAACACTATGGGTACCCGGGGACATAGTCGCAGGTTATTTATTAACGATTCGCGCACAAATCTCTTGCATGCAGTGGCGCCGATAGCAATTTTTTCCAGGGGGGGCTGGGGCTCATGATTTGCGATTTTGGAAATAACGGCTGTTAATTTTTTATCATAATTGCATATAATTAAAGATTGTTTTGAAGTAGTGGGCATCAACTTAAAATAATAAATGAAAACGCTGATAAATTCTCATGGACGCCAGGTGGGGTGCTTCTTTTATACATTCCAATGATATTATGCTATGGGTAATTAAATGTGAACATTGGACATTTTAAGGCACTCAAGGAGAACAAAATACAAGTTTTTGCCAAAAATTGATGCTTTACTTATTTGTTTTATGGAATGTCACGAGATACAAGAGCAGTTGGGGGCTCAGGCGCGGTACAAAACGAAAAAACTTCGCGCAGGGCCGCAGGCGACGAGTACGACGTAATAAGTCTCTATAAGAGTTAGAGTAGCGCCGAAGCGGTCCTAGCGGAGGAAAATTTCAGCTAAAAAAACGGCGGTTACACGATATAACTCGTTTCCTTCATTGCCTTTATCTAAACTGTGCTTTCCCCTCCGCTTCCTCCTTAAAAATTCCCCCCAATCCCCCCATTCATTTTCATTTGTACCGACCAGTTTATCTCTCTCTCTCTCATCTCATGCAGCTCGCGGCTAGCGCTAGCCGCGCCCGCTAAGCGGACTTAGACATTTTTTCCTGGCCTTGTTGGCCCTTGAGTCCACAGCCCCTGACTCCCTGAGCCCCCATGCCCCATTAGGTCACCCATATTCCAAGGGGGGCTCTGCCCCCCCAGAATTTCCCCAGGGGGGGCCCGGGCCCCGGAGCCCACCCAGGATCGGCGCCGCTGCTTGCATGACTCCTTCTTCCGTCGTACGGTTCCGCTTTGGAATGCCCTTCCTTAGGACTTGGTGTCAACTCGCTGGCTAAATCATTTTAAGTTGAAACTTCGAGCCTATCTTAACATTAAATTTAAACCCTTATGATTCTGCTAAAATGTTATGATTCTGGTAAAACGTTATGATCCTGCTAAAATGTTATGCATGTAACACTGTGATATCCCTCATGAAATAATTAATCCTAGTACTAAAGTTCCTATTGTTAAAAAAAATAAATTATTATTGTATATTTGTTATTCCACCACTATTTCTGTACCTTAAAAAATATTATTATTGTATATTGCTTTGCTATTCTACCACTATTTCTGTACCTTCCCTTTTGGAGCTGTATGGCTGGCCCCAGCCCTAGCTCGACAATAAACGGAGCAAAAAATAAGCTAAGTGCAGAGGCTATAGAGTGCCGGTGTGACGTCACCCATGCTGTTTTCCCATAAAGAAAAAACTATAACTGTCATGGCCGCCCATTGCTAAAGGCAGACTCGTGACGTTTAACCTTGGATCTGACGTCACATCTGACAGCACTCTATTCCCACACACTGTGTGGCAATAGTCAGTCACTCCCTAAAAGGGGACTTATTAAACTTAAATAAGAAAGCGTCAACAATTGCCCTTAAGGGCATTCACTAAATTAACGCCAACTTGGAATCTGCCGAAAATTGTTGCGTTAGACAAATGGTGAGAAATAAGGCGGTGGCACTGGGCCAATGACCAGTTTATTTATTAAATGCCTGGGGGTCCAGTGGTCACCGTGACCACTTTTTAAATTCCCCTTCTTTAGTAAAAAATAAATTCCCAGTAGTGGGTTATAGAAATTAATCCATTTCAGTGCAGTTCATCATTATGTAGAAATATTAAGTGGTCATTTTTGAATTAAAACCCTTGGGCTCTACTGGTCAAATGACCAGTTTAAAAAATTTCCTTATTTCTCACCCTGGTTAGACAAGGATGGAGTACATTGTATATTATATTCAAATGAAGTCGTTATTTAGCTTTAATCATGGCTTTTTGGATTTTACCGCTTAGTCTTTTGATTTGCCGAATTACTCTATTTTACCGCCTAAGTCGAAAGCCAAGTCAATCTAGCCAAAGGGTGTTTTCTAGCAGACGACGCATAGTGGAAAATTTTCGGCAGATTCCATATTGGCGGTAATTTAGTGAATGCCAATCAAATGTGTCAACCGAGAAAAATAACTGAAGTCTAACTAAAATGTCAGTTGAAAAAGATTCCTCAACCCATAGAATGAGGCGGCTGAGAATGAATCCAGAATTTCGAAAGAAAGAGAATGAACGAAGTCGGTTACTATACGCCGCTAAGAAAAAGGCTTTGATGAAGTTTGTAGCAATGAATACGACGAACCAGCAAATTTGCACTTCGAAAAATGCCAATGACACGTCGAACAGTTTGCCTGAGGTTGAAATAGAAGATCGAGATGGTAGTCACTCGAATTGCACTTGGAGAAGTGACACGTCAGCCTCATGTAGTTTGCCTGACGTTAAATTAGAAAATCAAGATACAACTCAACCAAATTCCACTTGGAGAAGTGATACTTCGAGTCAATTGCCGAATGTTACCTTACAAGATAAAGAGACTAATGAAAGCAATTGCACTTTGAGAAGTGACACGTCCAATAGGGAAACAGCACGAACAATTCAGTGACGTCACCGGTTTGTAATTTTTTACCGCCCGATTTGAATTTTGAATCGGCCGCCATATTGTATGTGTCGCCCTCTACAAAAATACATTGAACTCTCGAAAGATGGTGCTATACTGTTGCGTTTTTGAGTGTAAAAGCAAAGCTGTTGCTAAAAGTCGTGGGAAATTCTTTAGAATTCCAAGAATAATAAGAAATCAAGGTAAAAAAACCTTGGATTTATCAACTTTTGGGACGTTATGGCCGGGTAATCATTTAAGCCTTGGCTCCAATTTACCGTATTTTTACAGTAAGGATCCTCATAATTAACCAATGAAATTTTTTCTATAGGCCTATACCTTTTTTTAGTTGTTTCGGCTAAAGTTTCTAAATAATCTGATTTATCGAAATTAATTTGTTGATTTGCCATGTCTTCCACTATATTTATAAGGTGCTTTTTACCAATAATTCACATACAACATGGCGGCCATTAAATAAAAACAAATCCAGAGGTCGCGGCTTCCGGGCGTGACGTCACTAGAAGGTCAAAAACCGCTTCATGCTGTTTCCCTATAGTTTGCCTGACGTTAATTCACAAGGTCAAGATGCTAATCAGATACACGCTCGTAAGTCAAAGGGACAGCGTGACGCTGAACGTCGAAGAGAAAGACGGCGTAATAACCCTAATTATCGTGAAATGGAAAAGCTGCGTGACAACATGACTCGAAGAATACGTAGGGAGAAACGGCGCAGTGACCCTAGTTATTTTAATATGGAACAGCTGCATGACAACTTAAGTCGAAAACGGCGGCGACAAAACCAAATGTAACGAGAGAGAACAAGCTGCTGAAAGATTACGTCGTCAACGTTTGCATTTAAATATGTTAGGACTAGAGGTGTGGGAGTCCAAGTGCGAGTCATGGAAAACTGGACTCGCAGAGTCATCGAGTCCAATTTTCCAGTACTCGCGAGTCCTCGAGTCCAATTTTCCAGTACTCGCGAGTCCTCGAGTCCAATTTTCCAGTACTCGCGAGTCCTCGAGTCCAATTTTCCAGTACTCGCGAGTCCTCGAGTCCAATTTTCCAGTACTCGCGAGTCCTCCAAAAACTCAAAAGTTGTTAAGCGAGTTCAATGCGAGTCCAAAATTTTTTTACTGAGTCTTATGAGTCTAAATTAAAAATAGTCACTTATTTACTTACGATCGTGTAGCTTGCTTTAGTTGACCCCTCGCGAATAAGAAATACACTTGCCCAACAAAAATAAGCCGCATTTACACGAGACACTTTGTAACCGTTTTCAACCATTTTGGAAAGGCCTAACTTTTTTTGAAAAGTAATATTTGCATTTTGACGTGAAAGATCTCTGCTTTTAACAGCGTAATATTCCTTTTGTACTTTCTAAAACGGTTTCAAAGTGTCTCGTATAAACGCGAGTCGCGACTATAGAGAGAAACAAGACGGCCCAAGGGCTCGTAATAGTAGCTATATCGTACGAGTGAATAGCCCCTCTATACCCTACCCTAATGAGTGGATAACCCCTCTATACCTTACCCTAATGAGTGAATAGCGCTATCTTTTTCAATGCTTAAATGATTTACCGTGCATAAAATCAGAGTGAATAGCCCTCGATTCCCTACTCTCTAAACAGTGATTAAATTATAACCGTATAAATTTACTTATGGTTTAATTCTAATATTCCGGCGAATCGAAGAACAGATAGTTTTTAGTGATAATCCCCTCGATGAGCTTACAACATAGACTTATGCCGAATTTGCCGATGCACACTTATCGCATCTTATAAATTTCTAACAAGGACTTATGCCCAGAAACTTTTGAAAGAGAAAGTTTAGTTATAGTGATTACGCATTTTAGTGATTATCCCCTCGAATTACCTTTAGTAATGCTAAATGATCAAACGCATAACGCTCATTTAGCACTATGTTAGCTCTATCTAAACCCACATTTGAATTAACCGCCAAAACGTTCCAGTCAAACATAACATAGATGACGATAGCTACCGAACGAGAACGAAACACATGAGGAGCGCGGTAGGAAACGGGGAAAATCGTTATCTATTTAATTAGCACATACATAAAAAGAAAATAAATATAAAAACCCCAAACATACAAATTCATAAGTATCCGACCCCACAGATAAAAATTCAAAAGTATCCGACCCCACAGATTAAGAGGTACCCCACCCCACATCACCCCGACATTTTAGAGATAAAAATAAATAATAAAAAACTCGAGGTTTCTATCAAGTCTATGGTTTAGTGCAGGGTTGTTTGATTTAAATCGGTTTGATTTAAATCACTGATTTAAATCATGATTTAAATCAAGAGATTTTTTTAAAAAAATCATTTGATTAAAATCAAGAATATATTTTTATTTTTAAAAAATGTTTTCTAAGATTCCAAGTAGTTTAAGAAACTCGAGAAGAAACTTTACTAGAAAAGACCGAAAATTAAAAATAATCATGGTTTTGGTATATTTCAATGTAAGTTTTTCCCAGAACTCCAGTTTGTCTTGCTGGAAAGGCTAGGAAATGAAATAGCAGTCAAGCTAGTCTTTTTATACAAGCATTTGAATAGTAATAATATCAAATAGCTGCTTAAATGTCATGATTATTTTGCTTTTGGTTAATTTTGACTCAAAAGTGTTCATGTTGGTAATTTACTATCTATTAGTTCAATAAAAATCAAAAAAGTCAAATAAATCAATTAAAATCAAAAAAATCCGATTTAAATCAAAAAAATCGATTTTTTTTTGATTTTTTTGAAAAAATCAACAACCCTGGTTTAGTGGTTAGAATGTTTGTCTACTGCGCCAGCGTCCCGGGTTCGATTCCCGGGTCTGACCTGAAAAAATTTTAATTGAAATTAAATCTCTAACCGAGCCCAGTAACCCCTATGGGTGGGTTGTGGTAATATAAAGTTCCTTTTAAGCTAAAATCTGACGATAACGAAAGCGAAAACACCGGCCACAAGTACTACTACTACTACTACTACTACTACTACGGCTCGGGTCAAACTAAGAGCCTATCGTATACTACGATATGGCTAAAAAAAGAAGACTCGCACAGGGGAAAAATGGACTCGTCTAGTAGTGTTACTAGCCTTGCGCAGGACTCCCGAGAACCTGCAAATTTCTATTAAAACAGGTTGCAACACGGGCCACTAGTTGCAAGTCCGAGTCCGAGGAGGACAACTAATGGATTAAACCTTTACCAAAAAAAAAAAACCTTATAAACTTGGCACTTTAAACGCAACTGAAGGCGATAGTTCGACTTATTGTGACAGTTACCCAAATTCTGAACATTTGAATGATGAATATGGAAAAGACTTGGATGACAAACCCATTTGAGTCAAATGTACAATTTGTTCTATTTATCAACCATTTTAGATATATCGGTTCTTCCCAAAATAAAATACTTCAGCAAATATACTCTTGTCAGAATTATTTATTTGTCATAACCCATAAAATGCTTTAAATTCCCATTTTTTATATGAGGTCAGATTGTGAACTTCTGGTTAGTTGTAGGGCAAAATATCTTAAGAGATGAAATATATGTTTCAAGGTAATCTACAATTGAAGCCTAGTTACGTGTTAATCAGTTGAGTAGAACCAGAGTAATTAAACGTTTTCTCGATTTTGTCTGCCATTTTACACGATTTTCCAATATGGCGGAAATTCCACGGGATAGTGTGGGAGACCAAACCGCGTTAAAGAGCGCCCAAAAATCTATATGGTCTGAAATTTTAAGCTTTGTTTCAATTTTTCTGGGTTCTTCTCATTCAATCGCCAATTGAACAATTATGTTATAAATTAAGTCCATTTCTCAATTAATAACTATAATATTCTTTGACTCTTGTTATACATCTTTGTTCGTATCAAAAGTAACGTAACTTGGAGTTTTTATCATTCTCCCTTTATGGGCAGAATGCAGATAAAGCATAATTAATTGTTACCTCTCCAAGTGACGTATGTCACGGAGAGGTTCTAATTTCGACGTAGCTGTATGTCTGTGTGTGTGTCAGTCTGTTGTTATTGACTTACCCCCAGGGGACCGCGTTCGCAGTTTTCAAATAGGAGCGAAGGTTTCCCAAATTCCGGACCACATTTACAGTTCCGGGAAATTTGGAAAATTGTATTCCACTTACAATGGCTATTATCCATTGCCTGTCTAACACCACCATCCTTTGGTCATTTGTCCTTCCCACAAGGACACCAGTCTTTACTTACTGGCTTATATAGTCCACCATCATCTGCTCTTTGTCCATCCCACTTGGACACCAGTCTGTACACACTGGCTTCCACACACCACCATCTTCTGGTCTTTGTCCATCCCACATGGACACCAGTCTAATACACACTGGCTTCTAATCACCACCATCATCTGCTCCTTGCCCATCCCACATGGACACCGGTCTCTACACACCACCATCTTCTGGTCTTTATCCATGCCACATGGACATCAGTCTGTACACACTGGCTTCTACACACCACCATCTTCTGGTCTTTGTCCATCCCACATGGACACCAGTCTGTACACACTGGCTTCTACTCCATCATTATTAAGGTTAGGACCTACGCGGCGATCGGCTAGGGTTACGAGAAACGTCTAGCCTCCCAATGGCGGCGCTTCCACCAAATATTCACGCAGTTGCGCTGTTCTTATCTATAGCTGCGATTCGAAACCTTTATATACTACCAAAAACGGATTTATGTAAGAAGAACGTTGAACGTAGCAAATTCTCTAGTACCCATCCTCGCATACTTTATTGAGAAACTTCGTCTGCTTATATTTTGACTCCACCCACAAATTCTGTATATAGCGACTTCTAGAAATCGAAAATGTCATTCTTATCTCTATTTTCGTGGTTAAATATTTTTTTCCGAAATTGCGCCAGTGGTAAAAAAGCAAAGTGGACAACAATGCGATATAACTCCCGATTTAGTGGAATTAAGTTTTAAAATTAAGAATATTGATGTTGAAGAAAAACAAGATACTTAAAAAAAGAAACATCAATTATTTATATTCTTAACTTTAAAACTTAATTCCACTAAATCGGGAGTTCAGTTAAATCGCATTGTTGTCCACTTTGCTTTTTTACCACTGGCGCAATTTCGGAAAAAAATAATTAACCACGAAAATAGGGCGGCTATATACAGAATTAGTGGGTGGAGTCAAAATATAAGCAGACGAAGTTTCCCAATAAAGTATGCGAGGATGGCACCATGGAACTAACTAACGCTAGGGACGGTCCGCACCGATAGAACTTCCAGTAGTCTCTCTGAAAAACATTCGTTGATAAACCCTCCCGCTTTTAACTCCCCCCTCCTGAAATTTGGTGATTCAAAACGGAATTGGGCTATATTCTTAACGCCACCTATAATTTAGTTTCCGTACTAATATACGGGATCTGCTGTAAAAGTCGTCTGCTATGTTAGGCGTAGTGTAACGTTTGTGTAAATTGTGATACTATGGAACTAACCAACGCTTAGAAATTCATTTTATCCCTAACCTTGAAACATAATTTATTTACGGAACTAAGTATTTAACATTTTATAGGTTGTACCGTTGTTTTTAAAATAATCATAAATATGGCGAGACCTAAGAAAATTTGTGTGTATAGTGGTTATAGAAGTGACAATCACCAAGCGCATAAACAGTACATGAAAGATGTAGAGTTTATCGCTTTTCCTAAACCTAAGCGTAATTATGAAATAGCAGACTGCTTTTAAGGCTTTTTGCTACCCCCCCCCCCCTTTTAAAAATTGAATCACTTTTCCGGTTCGCACCAAATGCTCGCTAGGGTGCGTTGTCACCGAACATTTCTCAGATATTCACCCTTGCGGACCGTCCCTAGCGTTAGTTAGTTCCATGATGGCACTAGAGGCTAAAGCTACGATCCGACGTTCTTAGTACATAAATCCGATTTTGATACTACCTATTTGTGTAAGGCGAAGCAACCGGCGTATGCTTCATTTCAAACGCCAATATTAGTCAAGTCTGTCAAGAATGTTTAATTGTTCTTTTTTAAAACGATGTAACGTTCAATAAGGCGAATAACTAACGAAGAAAATATTTTATATTAATTATATTTATTTTATTATTTAAGATAATCTTGTTTCTCAACTCAAAATTAATACGATTTGAGTTAAAAAGCAGTGTTTGCTCGAACATGTGTTTGTCTGTGTGTGTCCGTCCGTTGTTACACGAGTGCGCTGCGTTAGCAGTTCGCCTTGTTCCATAATATAAAGTGAATATGTGGAAATATTTTTCGTAATTACGATGCATTTAGTAATTTTGTTAGGCCTGTGCGAGTACTCGATAGGACTCGAAAGCTCGATCGAGTTTCGAGCCGAGTAAGTTTTCGAGGCTCGGAAAAAAGCTCGATAAAAGCTCGACACCAAATCTTGAGGTTATCGAGGTTCAGTCTGTGGTCTGTGAGATTCTAGATTAGGTTAAAGGTCAAGAATTACCATCTAACACAATCTACTGAATGTTGAGACGCTGCAGTGACGCGCGAAATAGGAAAATATTCTGGTTGGTGTCTTTTTTGTTAGCCCACATTTGATTTGCGTAAGTTTAACATCCACTTGTGAGCAAAGAAAAAAATGAAAAATCATTCTTCAAGTTTTAGTTTTACTTTTATGTATAGAAAAATACGCTTGGTTTGTATTATCAATGCAATTGTCAGTGCACGTAAGTAATTTCGATTAGTGATAATAGGATTCGAGTTTAATTATAGTCAAATAAAAGTTTATCTGTTATATTTACGAATTAATAGGTTTTTTTCTTTACCAAGGCCAGCAATTGAATATCATTCCAAATTAAGAGCTAAAATTGAAAGTCGTTAAGGCTCGCCATTGAAATTTTAGGCTCGATAAAAGCTCGACACCAGATTTTGAACATGCAGCTTAAGGCTCGAAGCTCGATAAGAAACTCGAGGCTTGGCTCGAAGCTCGATAACCGAAAAATGCAAGGCTCGAGGCTCGGCTCGAACCCAAAAAATCAAGGCTCGCACAGCCCTAAATTTTGTAGCTTTAAAGCTCTGTTTCATTTTGATATTCCAAAGATATTTTTTAATATTATTATTTGAAATGGCTGATTATATATTACTTAAGCTATACTACATCTGCATATAGAATAATCCTTGGTTTAGTGATATTATGAAGAAAGCTAAGGACTGGTCGGATAATCAAGTAGTATCCGCAATAGGCTTAGGGAACCAAACAGTAAATAACTTTGGGGTTTAATTTTCGTGTCTGTAATGAAGGGACATTAACGGTTCAGAATGAGCCGAAAGTTAAATACACGTTTAAATAATGAGGTTTAGATTTTATAATAGAAGAAAGCATCATGGTGGCAATTAGATTAGTGAAAGGCCTAATCGTTATCGGGTTATAGCTTCGAAGTTTTCATTCTTGTTATGGTGCGCGTTGACTTTCAGTGCGTCTAACCACAAGTCAGCTTTGGTAATATTTAACCTTAACACGCATGTTGGCAAACTAAGAATATCGTTGAGGTGAAACGAAACAGTAGTGTTTATACTACAAGCCAGTTTCGAGTGTAGTTATGAGAATATAGGATTAACAGTTGAGGCGTAGACAATTGGGACTTTTCAAACACATAAAGGTTATATATCTCCAAAATTTATACACTTCATTTCCTTTTTTTCCCATTTACTGATTTCCATGTGTCCAAGACATATCTTCATTGGATGTAAATGTTGTCTGCTTTACTGTATATTCGCTATTCTTGGAATACTGCTTTAATAATTAGTAAATTTTTACTTCAAAAAGAGAAATAATTCTATTTCTAGGTTAATACGTTTGTATTAGTAGTCCTCCTCTTGACTCGGAGAGGCAACATTTTGGTTTTCCCAACTTGTTTGTAAGTAAATTTAAAATGGATATTTTACGGAGTACGCGTATTATTTTTAAAATAATGCTGTCATTTCAATTTCATCATAAAATATTTTTGTGAAAGAGTAACTGTGACGGAAAAAAACTACGAACATGAATATTTTTCTAAAATAATTGATGGTTTATAATCATGTTGTCAAAAGTAAAAATTTGAGCATCCATTATGTAAACTTATCGTTTAGTTTTTGAAGTATTTGCCTACAACGGCAGTATTTTTTAAATAACCAAAATGAAAAAGGGTTAATTTTGCGACGCTGTCTAACTGTTTAAAACATCAGGGATAGATTTATTTTTTTAAGAAGGAATGGGTAACAGGGTTATTCGAGTGCGCATCCAAGTCCACGACCCCCTTACCCGTGACGGAGGGGTATGAAAGAAGAGGCGGGTCTTATTTTCATTATGGTGTTGTATGTATATCCGGGTAAAATAAATGTCGTCTTCCCCTCCGCCTGCCAAGTTGGAATGGGCTCGGATTGCAATTTTTGAAAACTCAAGCAAATTTAGCAGAAATGTACTTTTGCTTACAAAATCATGAGGATAGTAGACATGATTGGCTTAAGAAAGAATTAGCGAACACTTTTCACCTTACAGATGTACTCCAAATCCAAAACAGCGGCACCAAATTCACTAACTACCTTTTTAATTGCTATTAAATACAATTCCCGAATAATTTCCGGACCCTCGCTTTTAGACGGCTCCATTTTGAACCCCTGTGAAGACGCTTATCTGTACAACGCAAGAGGGGTCGTAGTCATAGCGACAGAGGTAAACAGGAATTACGTATTTTTGGCCCTCCTTGTCAGCAACGCCACCAATACGTAGTTTTAGTGAGCCAATAAGATAATTTAATTTTTTGGTTACGTGTTGAAGGAAGGGGCTCTATGCTCGGCTATGAGTCGGACTGAAGTAAAGGCCAAACGTTGTCCATTCCTTCTTAAAAAAGTAAATCTATCCCTGAAAATATTAAAACAATGCTCAAATTAAAATACAATTAGATCATTTTGCTAGAGACTAGAATATTAAACGAAAAATCTTAAAAATGTCGCTAGCTATGAGGGAGGTCTTTTCCTGTGGTGGTCGAAATGGAGAGTGAATTATAATATAATCTCAGTGTTTCCCAAAGTTTTCGAAGTTACCACACATCTTTGCCCTGATTCTAAATATACGACACATCTTTCCAAGTGAAGTTTTTATTCTTTTAAATTTCCGAGAGCTTTATTTAGAACCATTTCCATATTATTTTTGCTCTATAGAACCGAAATATCGTGGTGAAAATATGAATGTTTCAGCCTGTATTAAACCTAAGCAGTCACTGGACTAGACTCCTAGAGACTAAGAGTCAAAAATTATTTGCTATCCAATATTGACACAGTGAACATGGACAAAGCAATATTGCTCTGTCCATGCAGTAAAATACCACTTGACATGTTTTAGAACAATATATTTTGTGCATTTTTCTAATATCCTATTAACTATTTTTTGAATCGAATCTTAAAGGGAGGGTGAAGTAGAAAATCAAGTGATTTTTATCGATTCTTCGACCAATTATAAGACCAGTCTGCATAGTGAAACATTCAAGAAATACTTCCGAATGATTTTAAAATTCAAATTAGGTTCAGATTTTAAGGATAATTTTAAACAAGACTGCCTGCCGACCAATCGCGTAACGCCCTGCCTTTTTGTTAACAAAATTCTCGTGGTACGTTCCGTGTTAAATGAAATTTTGCACGAGATTTGATAAAATTAGGCGCGCGACGTGACAATCGTGGCGCTAGACATGGAACGTGCCACGAGAATTTTGTTAATAAAAAGGCAGGGCGTTATGCGATTGGTCGGAAGTCCTTGTTTAAAATTATCCTTAAAATCTGAACTTAATTTGAATTTTAAAATAATTCGGAAGTATTTCCTGAATTTTTCACTACGCAGACTGGTCTTATAATTAGTAAAGAATCGATATAAAATCACTTGATTTTCTACTTCACCCTCCCTTTAATAGATGGTCGAAAACCCTCGCGACACAAGAACGTGTCGCGAAATAAACTTTGAGAAACACGCTTCTAAATGTTTTACATCAGCAGAAACACCAAGAATGAAAATAAATTAATTAATTTTAACGAGTATTTTCACCAAGAAATTGTAATCGATGTTTCGTCCTTTTCAAGCGGGATCAGATCTTCAGTTAGGGCTGTAGTTCCTCAGTTCAAGAGCTTGCAGTCTTCGTTCCACGTTTCTATTTTTGAAAGCGTGTCGTAACTGGACGAGCACTACCTTGACAGGGCCATCGAGTTCAAGGAGATGTCCTTGGCCATCTTCCTTGACATTGAGGGAGCCTTTGATAGGGGCTCTAGTGAAGTTATCCTTCGCGCTGCGGAGCGGTTTGGTATTGACGACACTTTGTGTCCTTGTATACACTCCATGCTCACGTATCGTATGGTGACGGCGTCTCTTCTCGGGGAATCCCTGGAAAATCTCCACCGACCGTGGCTGTCCTCAGGGAGGGATTCTTTCCCCTCTTCTTTGGTGCCTGGTGGTGGATGAGCTGCTGGGATGACATCGCAGTGATTGTTACAGGGATATTCCCTGCAACCAAGGTCGGTCAAATCGTGCAGGCACTATAAGGTTAGAGTATAGAGCCTGTTTTTGGAAGGGAATTTCGCGGTGGCTGGTTGGGAGGGTAGAGAGCGCGCGCGCCCCTAAGATGACGTAGTAGTGTTCCACTAAAGAAGTTCCGCGCGAGAGCAGAGAGAGAACCAGGACCGCCCTTTGGAAGCGCTTTTGAGTTTTGACTCGAGTTTCGCGTTTCAAAATTCAAAGTTTTTTTGGACGGTTGAGGCGCGTAGGAAGGTCTCCGGGTCTCTACGCACGGCGCTCCCCGAGGCCCGAGTCACCATGCTGCGTTGCATCGTCCTGCTGGCAAGGCTTAGATTTTGTAAGCATGATAATCATTTTGTTTTAAATAATTGGAATTGAAATAACAAAGTTTAAAATTATAGGTTTTTAAAATGCCGGGCTACAACTGTGCAGTAGTTGGTTGTGTGAACAACGTCATGAAAACCAAAAACACCGGCGTTTCTTATCACAAGTTTCCTGTTGAAACGTGGGTTCGTAAGAGGTGGATAGAGAAGATTAAAACAGACAAAATTAATACAAAATACTCGAAAGTTTGTTCGTTACATTTCGCAACTGAAGATTTTGAGTCTGGTTTTAAATCTCAACTTCTAAATATAAAGCCTAGAAAGATACCTAAAGAAGAATGCAGTTCCTTCCTTATTGCTCGACAATAAATGTAATTCCTACTCCAAAGAAAACTGTGATAAGAATTTAAAAATTCCAAATACTACCAAATTGGACTCGTTGAAGAATAACTCGGCTTCTTCCGTATGTGATAGTCATTCAAAAGAAAACCGTGATAACAATTTAAACATTCCAAAATCTCCCAAGAACAATTATAAGAATGAATTTCATAAATGAAAGGAAAAAAATCCAGTCTCAGGACAGAAAGAAAGAGAAAAAGATGAAAAAAATTGTAACTTAAAAACTTGTAAACCAAAAACTTTTAAAAATTTAAAATCTCAGATGTAGAAAGTTATAATCTAAAAATTGTAAACCAAAAAGTTGTAAACCAAAAAGTTTTTTGAAAATTAAAATTTACAGATTTCAAAATAACGTTTCTTCTATTTTCAGAAAAATCATAATTTATATTTAGAAGATTACGCATGTTATACATAATAGTAGTAGTATAATACTATCATTCCATTCTGACAATACCTTGATTCCTAATAATACCTCTACTGAAATATATTTCACTACAATATTTAAATTATATCTAGTTTAACCAAAGTATATGATTTAAATAAAATATATAATAACGCAAACAATAATTATAGTGAACTATTTCACACAAAAATCTTAATACATGTATTTATATATAAATATAGGAATATTTTATCCGGATGAATATAAATATTAACATCAATATTAATATTTATGTTAATATTTTATTAATCCTGATAAAATATTTATATATAAATACATATATAAAGATTTGAGTGTAAAATAGTGTTCACTATAATTATTGTGTTCATTATTATATATTTTAGTTAAATTATATACTTTGGTTAAATATATATATAAATATAATCGAGTAAATTTTGTTTGTGAACGATATATGCATAGAAACTAGAAGGACGAAACTTAAAAAGACAGACGGGTTTAAAAAGACAGACGAGTTTAAAAATAGTGTTCGTGAATTTGAAGTTTTAAGAAAACAAACTAACGTAACAACTAAATACTTTATTAACAATTAAAAAAAGACCGATTGGATATGTTTGGTTTACAACTGAGGCGATATAATAACAACTGCGCAAATTTTTAGTGCACCTTCCTTATATAGTCAATTTAAAAAATATGTAGTTATCTCTGTATAAAGGGCCGTCCACACTGAGCTGTTTCGCGTCGCTTTGCGTTGCTTTGCTCGGTTTTGCATTCGTAACGCTATCCACATTGGCAGCAAAAACATTTTTCTTCGCGTTGCACGTCGAACGCTACAGGGCGCGAAGGAATAGACTAGTAGCGAAAAACTTTCGCGTCGCGGTTAGCAAGCACCAAGTGAAAACCAATCAGAGGAAAGGAATATTAAACGAGAAGGGAAAGCCAACCTGCAGACTTGTTCAGGCATTTAAAACATTAAACTGTCTTGAGACTTCCGATTTTGAAGGATATTTAATTACTCTGGAAAAGAGACAATCCAAGGCTCTCTGAAATTTGAGGTGCACTTTTCAAGAAGAGTAGTAACCAATGGCAATAACGTTAAAAAACTCGAATTGAATACAGGCGCATATATTTCAGGAATAGAGTATCATGTTTGATTTCATAGGCCAAGTGCACTTTTGGGATCCAATTATGAAAATCTCCATCAACAAATCTATCCTAAAAACATCTCAAACCCAAATATTTCGTTTATGTTTCCTACTTCGTCTCCTAGTTAAAATTAATGCTGCACTAGCCAGTTTTACCAACCTACACGCGTTATCATCCGCCATGTTTGCTATGACGTGAAAATCGCGTTTTGTATTGGGTTGCATTCATTCGGAACAGCGAAGCAAATTGTTCGCGTTGCACTGAATCGCGGCGCGCTTGTCGGAAGCAACGCGAAGTAGCGCGTGGTAAAGCGAAGCTCAGTGTGGACGGCCCTTTAAATTTATACATTAAAAAGACCATAAAAAGATTATTGTTCACAACATTCCGCTCGCCTTGATTTATCAATTTTAAGTTAATCTAATGGTAATTTACATAGTTTTACAATGGGTCGTTTAACTTCATCTTTTTCGCTAGTCTTCAATGTTACTACGCGTACGTTCCCATCAGGTCCTGGATGAAGCTTTAATATTCGTCCAAGTTTCCATTTTGTGGGTGGAAGATCGTTGTCTTTAAGTACAACCAGATCGCCAATTTCTAGGTTCTCCCGCACAGTTGTCCATTTAGGTCTTTGTTGCAACCTTGCAAGGTATTCGTTTCTCCATCGCTTCCAAAAGTGTTGCAGTACTTGCTGGCCAATTTGCCATCGAGACAGCCTATTGGTCTTAATTGAAGTAAGATCTGGCTCAGGAATAGCGGTGAGTGGACCACCAATTAAAAAATGTCCCGGCGTCAATGCTGCTAGGTCATCGGGGTTTGTGCTGAGGCTAGTTAGAGGTCTGGAATTTAGGCATGCTTCAATCTGGCATAGAAGTGTCTGCATCTCTTCGTAGTTCAGGTTAGTACTACCGACGACTCTCCTTAAATGATATTTTACAGACTTGACGCCTGCTTCCCATAAGCCTCCGAAATGAGGAGCGGCAGGTGGATTGAACCGCCAGGTTATCCCTTCGTCCGCCATCCATCTCATGACTGGTTCTTCGCTTGTAGTTTTGATGATGGACTTCATAAATTCCTTCATTTCTCGATCCGCACCGACAAAGTTTGTACCGCAATCGCTAAAGATCTCCTTGCTCTTACCCCGTCTAGCGCTGAAGCGTGTCAAGGCTGCCAGGAAGGCTTGTGACGTCAGATCGCTCACCAACTCAAGATGTATGGCTCTAGTTGTAAAGCAGGCAAATACGGCAACATATGACTTGTACATTTTTTGGCCTCGACCCTTGAGTACCCGTAGTAGGAACGGTCCCGCATAGTCAACACCACATTTAAGAAACGCTCTGGCAGGATTTACTCTCGTAGCGGGAAGATCACCCATCATCTGTGCTGACGTTTTAGCTTGCAGTCGGACACATCGCATGCATCTACGTAAATGATATCTAATTGCGTCTCGAATCCCGAAAATCCAAAATCGTCGTTGAAGGGTTGTCATCAGTAATTGTGCACCACCGTGTAGACTACGCATATGCTCGTCGTTGATCAAGAGATCAGTTAGTTTACTTCGTCGAGGTAGAATGATCGGGTGCTTTTGATCAATTGGCAATGTTGCATGGCGAAGACGTCCTCCAACTCGGAGAAGACCATTGGATGCAATATATGGGTTCAACGAGAGCAGTTTACTTTTACTAGGTAGCGGTTTATTTGCCTTTAATAACATGATGTCAGCTTCAAAATGCTCGTACTGGGTGACACGAATCCAATGGTGAAATGCGATTTCTAGTTCTTCGCTTGACAGAGGGCCGATTCGCCTGGCTTCCCTTGGACTACGTGTATTGGTGATGAACCGAAGAATATATGCTGTCACGTGCTTCAACGTTGGCATTGAAGAGAATTTCATTAATATTGAATTGTCCAACTTCAAGTGATTTACAACCACCTTAACAGGTTTTTCTTCAATCTTGCATTCTATTGGTTCCGTGGTAAGTGAGTGCGTATCAACCTCGAGATTCAACAGCCATTCAGGTCCTTGCCACCAGAGTTCATATTCTTTCAGCTCTCGTACTAGTATTCCTCGTGAAGCGCTGTCTGCCGGGTTGAATTCGCCTGGTACATGGTGCCATTTCGCAGTTGGAATTAACTGTTGGATCTCGGAAACTCGATTTGCGACAAATGTTGTCCAGCGTTGGGGTTGTGACATGAGCCAAGCTAGGACCACCTTCGAATCGGTCCATCCATGAATTTCTTTAATTTCTAACTTTAGAGACTCTATAACAAGAATTAGTAGTTTGGCCAGTAGGACTGCACCACAAAGTTCGAGTCTCGGGATTGTAATGGTTTTCAATGGGGCTACTCGAGTTTTTGCTGCCACCAGTCGAACCTTAACTTTTCCATCTGCATTAATCGTTCGAAGATAAACGGCTGCTGCGAAGGCCTTTTCAGTTGCATCCGAAAATCCATGTAGGCTGACTTGTTGCCGATCGCTTTGCGATATATAGCGTGGTACTTTGATGGTTTCAATTTCCGGAAGCTCTTCCTTAAATGCATGCCATTTCTGAATTAGCTCGAGGGATAATTCTTCATCCCAGCCCTTTTTTTCCCGCCACATGTCTTGGATTAGCATCTTGTTTCTAATGGTAACAGGTGCCAGCAATCCCAGTGGGTCGAAGATCCTAGCAACATCCGATAGTATTGTTCGTTTAGTTACGACAACTCGCTCTGGTGGGAACGACACGATGAACCGGAATTGGTCAAGCGCTGGATGCCAATATAGTCCTAGAATCTTAATCGTCTCATCGCTCTCGATTGCTAACGGACCTTGTATCTCCTTCAGCTCCACTGGTAGTGTTTCAAGTAGCGCTTGACTGTTAGATGCCCATTTTCGTAGCTCAAATCCTCCGCTTTTACACATATCAAGTAGTTGCGCTTGTAACTCCAGTGCCTCTTTAATTGATTCAGCTCCGGACATCAAGTCATCCATATAGAAGTCTTCGACGAGTACCTTGGCAGCCAATGGAAATCGTTTTGCTTCATCAGTAGCCAGTTGCTCAAGAACCTTAGTCGCTTGGTATGGTGCTGATGCTGTTCCATACGTAACAGTTAGAAGTTGGTATTCTTCAATTGGAATTTCCTTGCTTTCTCTCCAGAAAATTCTTTGAAAATCAGCATCGTCCGGGTGAATCCGTATCTGCCGATACATCTTGGCCAGATCGGCTGTTATCGCTATGCATGGTAGTCGAAATCTGATTAGTAAGTTTACCAAATCCTCTTGAAGTCTCGGCCCCACTAAGAGTGCATCATTGAGCGATCTTCCGTTGGACGTTTTTGCTGACGCATCAAATACCACTCTTAGTTTAGTAGTTGTGCTCGCTTCCTTCAGTACACCATGATGTGGTAAGTAGTATTTGGCTTTTGTCTTGTCTGCGGCGGATTGAATCAGATCCATGTGTCCTAGCGTTAGGTATTCTTGCATGAACTGACGATACTGATTGTATAGTTGTGGGTTTGATTGTAGTCGATGCTCTGTTTGCAGAAAGCGACGCATTGCTATGTTTCTTGAATCCCCAAGTTCAGTCGTATTCCGAAATGGTAATTGTTGTGTTATTACTGTATTAATAATCACGAGTTAAATTCACTTAATTAAGTTCGTTTTATTTAGTCCGTATAAAAACATACATGCACTAGCACAGTACGCGTCCAGGTAATCACTAACTGATTAAGGGGAGAGGATTTCTTTATATACAATATCTAGGGTAGGTCAGTTCAGTTCAGTTCATTATTCTACATCCTTTCCCTAAGTATACAGCCATATTTACAATTATACAATTAGCCTAAGATCCTTCTACAAGTTTAATTTAGTTCGGGGTTTGCTTATTCGACCACTTTTAGTTCGTACCACCGTATCTTGAATATTTGACGCAGGTCTCGTGATACCGTCGTTGGTCGCCGTCCATTCTACTACCCGATCACTAAGTCGTTTAGTCATGGGCGCAGTCATGGGTTCTTTACTATTATTCTTCTTTGTTTGGTTTGACCCGGTTGATGTGTTCCGATCCATCTCCAATGTCGCCTGAACTGGAACCTCTGATATCGTTTCTGACGTCGTCTGAGCTGGGGTCTCTTGTATCGTTAGTGACGTCGCCTGAGCTGGAATCTCCGGTATCGTTTCTGACGTCGCCTGAGCTGGAATATCTGGTGTCGTTTCTGACGTCGCCTGAGCTGGAATCCTGGTAACATAGTTACTGGTCTTTGTTCTTGTCCCGTTAGTGTCGATCAGTTCTGCCGGCTGTGATGGCATAGGTATTAGATGATATCTATTCCTTCTGACGGTTCCATTAGGAGTGTTCAGTATGTACGATCTTGGTTCTGTAGCGAGATCCTTAACAGTTGCCTCAACCCTAAGGTCTGTTATCCATACTTTGTCTTCTTTTTGAAGAGGAGGTAGAGTTTTAACACGATGAACCTTGTCGTAATGTTCTTTTTGTTTCCGCCGACGATGTTTCTTCTCGTTGTCTTAGCACTTCCACGGGAGGGATAGCTGGATTTAATTCTTTCTCCGAGATAGGCAGCGTGGACCGTAAGTTTCTTCCCATGAGTAGCTGGGCTGGCGTATATCCATTGGCAAGGGGTGTTTGTGCGATATGATAGTAGCGCCAGATGTGGGTCTGAACTTTTCTT
>JAEQBA010002677.1:167727-179893 GCA_019434445.1 Phalangium opilio
CTCAGCCCCCCTTTTGGCATACATATTCAGCCCTCTCATTGCCCAGGTATCCGCAGTGCCCTGGCACCCACAGCAATTGAACCTTGTTGCGGGCAGCCAAAGAACTCAGCAGATCCCAGGAAGCTGAGCACCAGTCTAGAATCGACAAGGCACTGATTTAGCGCCTTGAGAGCGGCCTGACTATCCGAATAAATCTGAATCGTCCGTCCGCGGTAGTTTTTCTTGTTGCAGAAATCCACACATAACAAATGGCCATGATTTTCGCCTGAAAAACGCTGGCAAAGTTGCCAAGCCTCTCGTAAAAACCAAACTTCTTGGTCAAGCAGTAGACCCCGGCACCAACTCCAGAGTCCGTTTTTAGAGCCGTCCGTGAACCAACGGACTCCCCCCCAGTTCCAAGGACTGGGGTGGTCTCCCAAACAGCGCGACTGGGAAAGTGCACGCTGAAGGGCTTGTCGAAGTGGTGTGATATAACAGACTTATCTGAGACCATCACAAGTGATGGCTCAGTACTGCTGTACTCACTGAAAACTTGGTGTGTGACTGAAGTCCCAGTGCTTGGGCTTCCACCAGCCGAGGTTGTTGAGCCTACAGGCTCCCATAATAGCTTCTTCCTCAATAAGAAGTGAAGGGGAAGCATATTGAGAAGGATTTCCAGAGAGGCGTGGGGGGCTGTCCTCATGGACCCCGTGATACCGATGCACGCCAGCCTTTGAAGCTTGCGTAGTTCATCTTGGGCTGTCTTAAGGCGAACCCTGGGCCACCAGACAAGGGCTCCATAGGAGACCACTGGCCTGATGATCCTAGTATAAATCCAGTTTACAGCGCTAGGGCTTAAACCCCAGGACTTGCTGACTGAACTCCTTAAACGCCAAATAGAATTTTGGCTTTCTTGATGCTCAGATCAAGATGGGATTTCCAAGTAAGCTTGGCATCAAGAGTCACGCCAAGGTACTTGACCTCGGAGGACTTCTTTAAAACCTGTCCAAAGAAGGAAATATCATTGAAGAGGTCATTAGTCCTTTTCCGGGTAAACGGTATAAGGACAGTCTTATTGGGATTGACGGTGAGGTTAACTTCCCTACACCATTCCTCAACATCATGTAAGACAGATTTCATCAGTGCAGCGATAGTTGCAGGGAACCTCCCCTGTAACAATCACTGCGATGTCATCCGCATAGCCAAAGCAGTGACACCCCCCCTCCCCAGTCGCCCCAGTCAGCAGCATCCCATCCACCAGGCACCAAAGAAGAGGGGAAAGAACCCCTCCTGAGGACAGCCACGGTCGGTGGAGATCTCCAAGGATTCCCCGAGAAGAGACGCCGTCACCCTACGGTACGTGAGCATGGATTTTATCCAACGACACAAAGTGTCGTCAATACCAAACCGCTCCGCAGCGCGAAGGATAACTTCACTAGAGACCCTATCAAAGGCCCCCTCAATATCAAGGAAGATGGCCAAAGACATCTCCTTGAACTCGATGGCCCTGTCAAGGCAGTTCAAGATGCCATGGAGCGCCGTCTCTGTAGATTTGCCTTTCTGATAGGCAAACTGAAAAGTGGACAGGGGTGTGTGGGAAAGAGAACCACCATCCGCAAATACCTGTCCACCAATTTCTCTAAAGTCTTTAGGAAGAGAAGAGGTAAGACAGATAGGTCTAAATGCCTTAGCCTCAAGATAGCTCGTCTTCCCAGTTTTGGGAATAAAGATAACCTTCGAGCGCTTCCAGATATCTGGAATAGTGCCAGAGCAATGCAGGCTCTAAATATCCTGCACAGATAGGGGCCAATGGCGTCTATGCCTTCCTGAAGGAGGGCGGGAAAGACGCCATCTGGGCCAGGGGACTTATAGGGCTGAAACGAATTTACAGCCCACTTAGTCTAGAGTATGTAACTATCTTATTGGCGATGCCCCATCCGCCCTGTGTGTCTTCGAAAGTGCACGGGGGGAGTGTCGGTGCTTGTGGGGTCAAAAGCCTCGGAGTCCGGAAAGTGTACCTTAAGCATATGCTTAAGGGTGTCAGTCCCTGACTTGGTAACTCACCTTCTGCCACCTTGATGGTGCTGAGCTGGTGATGTTATCGTGAGCCAGGATCCTCATGATCTTGGCAGTAGCGGGGGCATCAGAGATGCTACCGCAGAAGTCCCTCCAGAGTTCCTTTTGGCCTCCCGGATGGCTTTATTATACTTGTTAAGGGTCTGTCTATAAATAGTCCAGTCCCCAGTCCTCCTAGCCCTATTAAGAGTTACGAGTGAGCTTGCGAAGCTTGCCAAGTTCCGTATTCCACCAAGGAACGAGCCTCGGCCGGCTGGCAGGCTTCGCCGGACAGTTGTGGTGGTAGGAATTGATAATGGCTTGTTGCATGAGATCAACTGCCAAATCAAATTCCAGCACCGAGGAAAGCTTTGAGCAGTACCATTACTCTGAGTAGGATGCAAAGTTCCTCCCTGTAGCCGGACCAGTCGGTCCGACGGGATTACGCAGTTCCGTCTTAACCGAAGTTGACTTGACCGCGACCGAGAAGCAGATGTGCCTATGATCCGAAGAGACGGTTCATTAGACACATGCCAGTTAGAAACCGACAGACTGATATTGCCTGTGGCCAGGGTGACATCAATGACCTCCTTTCTGTTAGAAGTAACGAAGGTTGGCTCATTGTGCCTGTTGAGAATATGCAGGTTCGTACCGACCAGATATTCTAGCAGTTCATCACCACGTCTGTTGCAGTCACTACTGCCCCACGTGACATGGTGGGCATTGGCATCGCAACCCAGAATGAGCCTGTCCCCCTGCCTCTCACAGCGGTCGACAAGAGTGACAACCTCCTGTGGTGGAGGGGAGCCAGTGGCATCATGGGGAAAGTAAGCAGACGCCATGATAAGGCCAGTTGCCTCTCCAGAAGAGGAGGGCATTACCTTAATCACAGCAGTATCCCTAGTGAGGTAGTTCGGAAGCGGAAGGATGTCAAGACCCTTCCTGGTCAGAACACACGCCCTGGGGTTGGGTGAGGTAAAGTCATAAGAGATATTACCTGCATTCTTTAAACCAAGGATTTTGCCATTATGAATCCAAGGTTCCTGAATGAGGGCCACATCCAGGCCCTCTAAGGCAACCTCCGGCAGAGAACTGCCGAGGCTGCTTTGCAGTGATGCAGGTTGATCTGGATCACCTTGATGCTCATGACTTAGGGAGAGAGGCGGCCCCGGCTACCGCTTGGCGGGTAGCGTGGAGTCCCGATCCAGGACCGGTATCTCCTTCGCCACCACCAGCAGCACCCTCGGCCCCCAGCTCCATCCCAGTAACAGGAGCGCAGGTCCTCTCGGTATCAGAGTCCTTCAAGAAGTCGGACTCTGTCCCGAGGTCAATGTCTGAGCTATCTGGAAGGGATGGCTCTAAATTAATACTAGCAATATTTGCTGCCAGCTCCCCACTCACGCTGGCTGCAGTATTACCCTCTTCTTCAGAAGCCTCAGAGGCATTCTGGAGAGGGTCCTTTGGCGCATTCAGGACTTTAAATGTCCCGACATCTACACCAGTAAGACCCTCGAAGCCGGCTTCCTTGATGGCCTCCATGGAGGAGCCATCAATTAGGAAGATCCAGCGTCTGGTGCTCTTCTCATCGAACGACTTCAGGCACCGCCAACAGTCGGTCAGAAACCTTCCATTGTAGGCCTTCAATCGCCGGAGAAGAGCCGCCGGATCAGTGGTGCGACGGTCCTTGGTCCGGAAGGACACCTTGAACGGCTTCGGGAGTTCACTGGCCTTCATCACTGAAAGCCGTGTTCCCCCTATGGCACGCTCATTATGGTGTAGCACCTTCACGAGCCATTCACTGGTCGCAGAATCCCCACATGAATAGATCATGGCCCCAGCCATGATGTGGAAATTGAGAGGACGTGGCAGCGAGCTTCCCGAAGAAAGCTCAGCGTCCAATGCGTCAAGTATAGCGGCCTGGATAGGAACGACGTCCTCCTCCGTGACCGCATTAGTCGGATAGCCATCTTTAACGATGGCCATCTTGACAATACTGGCGACGTCGCAGTAAGACTTGGTCTTCTTTGACGCCGCAGCTTGTAAGCTAGGCGAGGGATCAGGGTCCTCTGTCCTAGCTCTCTTGCCAGAAAGGGTGGTAGCTTCTCTTGCACCAGGCGTAGAGTCCGTACCCGGGACGTTTCTCCCAGCACCCGAAGGTACAGGAGTCACATCTCGGCCCGTATCTCCTGCACCCAGTGCAGAGTTCTGGCCACCTTTTTGGGTTGTTTTCTTCGGCGGTTGGCCCTGCGCCTCCTATTTGCTTCACTCAACCTGGTGGAACCCGATTGAGGAGCAGGAGGCGACTTTTGGCCTTCCGCCGATTGCGGGTGGCTGCTGCCAGAGGCAGCATCTCGCCCAGAAGCAGGTTGGGAGTTGCCTCCTTCCCTGAGAGAAGGCTGGGTACCGGTAGAACCGGCTCCATGCCCAGGTTTTGTTTTGGTTTTTGTTTTTAAAGAATCCATAGAGATCCCACGAGTAAAGAGGCAAATAAAAGGTCGCCACCCGGTAGTCCTCAACCCGGGTGGAAGGCTAGTTACAACGGGGTTTCGCCTGGTGCCCCGAGGGGATCGTTCGAGATACCGTAGATTAACTTCCCCGGTACCACACAGCCCTCAGCACGATACCTGCACACCTTGGCTTGGGAAGGGCGCGTATCAGCTCAGCCCACAAAACGCAGTGGTTGCCCAGCTCTCACCACCGAGGAGGTGTGATACAACGCACTGTTGAGGACCCAAGCTGGCGGTCGCGCAAGCGAAAGGTAAGGCTGAGCAGCAAAGCAAGGGGGGAAATTAAGCGCGCCATCCAGCTTGCGTCTCCAACTTCGAGAGCCGGCTTTCTACGTTACATTTGAGATCACACAACACCGCTCCCGGGTGGGCTCGAACCACCAACCTATTGGTTAACAGCCGTACGCGCTAACCATTGCGCCAAGGAAGCCCAAATTTAAATGCTCGTCAGGTATTGTGTAAAACCTTGACTTTTTACGTCACATCTGAGACCTCACAACACCGCTCCCGGATGGGCTCGAACCACCAACCTATTGGTTAACAGCCGAACGCGCTAAACATTGCGCCACGGAAGCCCAAAAGTTAAATGCTCGTCAGGTATTGTGTAAAAACCTTGACTTTTTACGTCACATCTGAGACCTCACAACACCGCTCCCGGATGGGCTCGAACCACCAACCTATTGGTTAACAGCCGAACGCGCTAAACATTGCGCCACGGAAGCCCAAATGTTAAATGCTCGTCAGGTATTGTGTAAAAACCTTGACTTTTTACGTCACATCTGAGACCTCACAACACCGCTCCCGGATGGGCTCGAACCACCAACCTATTGGTTAACAGCCGAACGCGCTAACCATTGCGCCACGGAAGCCCAAAAATTAAATGGTCGTCAGGTATTGTGGAAAAATTTTGGCTTTCTACGTTACATTTGAGATCACACAACACCGCTCCCGGGTGGGCTCGAACCACCAACCTATTGGTTAACAGCCGAACGCGCTAACCATTGCGCCAAGGAAGCCCAAAATTTAAATGCTCGTCAGGTATTGTGTAAAAACCTTGACTTTTTACGTCACATCTGAGACCTCACAACACCGCTCCCGGATGGGCTCGAACCACCAACCTATTGGTTAACAGCCGAACGCGCTAACCATTGCGCCACGGAAGCCCAAAAGTTAAATGCTCGTCAGGTATTGTGTAAAAACCTTGACTTTTTACGTCACATCTGAGACCTCACAACACCGCTCCCGGATGGGCTCGAACCACCAACATATTGGTTAACAGCCGAACGCGCTAAACATTGCGCCACGGAAGCCCAAATGTTAAATGCTCGTCAGGTATTGTGTAAAAACCTTGACTTTTTACGTCACATCTGAGACCTCACAACACCGCTCCCGGATGGGCTCGAACCACCAACCTATTGGTTAACAGCCGAACGCGCTAACCATTGCGCCACGGAAGCCCAAAAGTTAAATGCTCGTCAGGTATTGTGTAAAAACCTTGATTTTTTACGTCAAATCTGAGACCTCACAACACCGCTCCCGGATGGGGTCGAACCACCAACCTATTGGTTAACAGCCGAACGCGCTAACCATTGCGCCACGGAAGCCCAAAAATTAAATGGTCGTCATTTATTGTGCAAAAACTTTGGCTTTCTACGTTACATTTGAGATCACACAACACCGCTCCCGGATGGGCTCGAACCACCAACCTATTGGTTAACAGCCGAACGCGCTAACCATTGAGCCACGGAAGCCCAAAAATTAAATGGTCGTCAGGTATTGTGGAAAAACTTTGGCTTTCTACGTCACATCTGAGACCTCACAACACCGCTCCCGGATGAGCTCGAACCACCAACCTATTGGTTAACAGCCGAACGCGCTAACCATTGAGCCACGGAAGCTCAGAAATTAAATGATTGTCACGTATTGTGGATAAGTTTTGACTTTTTACGCTACATATGAGACCCCACAACACCTCTCCCGGTGGGCTCGAACCTTCAAATCACTTTCAATGAGTGTTTTATAGGGAATTAAGCTGAATTCGGTCAAACATTTCTCCAGAAAAAATGCATTCAAAAGTGTACCGAAAAAATCGCATGTTTTTTTTCTTCAAGATACAAAATCCGTGACAACGATTTCTTATTTAAAATTGAATTTAACAGTTTGTTGAATGAATATCGTTACATTTGCTTGAATTAACGCAAAAATTACAAAAATAATGGTTTCAGTGGTTATATTTGAAAACAGTGAACAAATACTCAAAATGTTTTTCTTAGGCCGAGTTACGTCGATTTTGAAAATGTTATTAAAAATCGAGGTACATTTTTATTTATTGTTCAATCGAGATGAAATCACTTTCAATGAGTGTTTTATAGGGAATTAAGCTGAATTCGGTCAAAAATTTCTCCAGAAAAAAATGCATTCAAAAAAGTACCGAAAAAATCGCATGTTTTTCTTCTTCAAGATACAAAATCCGTGACAACGATTTCTTATTTAAAATTGAATTTTAACAGTTTTTTGAATGAATATCGTTACATTTGCTTGAATTAAAGCAAAAAGTATAAAAATAATGGTTTCAGTGAATATATTTGTAAATAGTGAACAAATACTCAAAATGTTTTTCTTAGGCCGAGTTACGTCGATTTTGAAAATGTTATTAAAAATCGAGGTACATTTTTATTTATTGTTCAATCGAGATGAAATCACTTTTATGAGTGTTTTATAGGGAATTAAGCTGAATTCGGTCAAAATTTCTCCTGAAAAAAATGCATTCAAAAAAGTACCGAAAAAATCGCATGTTTTTCTTCTTCAAGATACAAAATCCGTGACAACGATTTCTTATTGAAAAATTTAATTTTAACAGTTTTTTGATTGAATATCGTTACATTTGCTTGAATTAAAGCAAAAAGTATAAAAATAATGCTTTCAGTGAACATATTTGAAAATAGTGAAGAAATACTCAAAGTATGCTTCTTTGGCCGTGAAACGTCGATTTTGAAAATGTTATTAAAAATCGAGGTAAATTTTTAATTATTGTTCAATCGAGATGAAATCACTTTCAATGAGTGTTTTATAGGGAATTAAGCTGAATTCGGTCAAAATTTCTCCAGAAAAAAATTCATTCAAAAAAGTACCGAAAAAATCGCAGGTTTTTCTTCTTCAAGACACAAAATCCGTGATTACGATTTCTTATTGAAAATTGAATTTTAACAGTTTTTTGAATGAATATCGTTACACTTGCTTGAATTAAAGCAAAAAGTATAAAAATAATGGTTTCAATGAATATATTTGAAAATAGTGAAGAAATACTCAAAGTATGCTTCTTTGGCCGTGAAACGTCGATTTTGAAAATGTTATTAAAAATCGAGGTAAATTTTTAATTATTGTTCAATCGAGATGAAATCACTTTCAATGAGTGTTTTATAGGCAATTAAGCTGAATTCGGTCAAACATTTCTCCAGAAAAAAATGCATTCAAAAGTGTACCGAAAAAATCGCATGTTTTTTTTTCTTCAAGATACAAAATCCGTGACAACGATTTCTTATTTAAAATTGAATTTTAACAGTTTGTTGAATGAATATCGTTACATTTGCTTGAATTAACGCAAAAATTACAAAAATAATGGTTTCAGTGGTTATATTTGAAAACAGTGAACAAATACTCAAAATGTTTTTCTTAGGCCGAGTTACGTCGATTTTGAAAATGTTATTAAAAATCGAGGTACATTTTTATTTATTGTTCAATCGAGATGAAATCACTTTCAATGAGTGTTTTATAGGGAATTAAGCTGAATTCGGTCAAAAATTTCTCCTGAAAAAATGCATTCAAAAAAGTACCGAAAAAATCGCATGTTTTTCTTCTTCAAGATACAAAATCCGTGACAACGATTTCTTATTGAAAAATTTAATTTTAACAGTTTTTTGATTGAATATCGTTACATTTGCTTGAATTAAAGCAAAAAGTATAAAAATAATGGTTTCAGTGAACATATTTGAAAATAGTGAAGAAATACTCAAAGTATGCTTCTTTGGCCGTGAAACGTCGATTTTGAAAATGTTATTAAAAATCGAGGTAAATTTTTAATTATTGTTCAATCGAGATGAAATCACTTTCAATGAGTGTTTATAGGGAATTAAGCTGAATTCGGTCAAAAATTTCTCCAGAAAAAAATGCATTCAAAAAAGTACCGAAAAAATCGCATGTTTTTCTTCTTCAAGATACAAAATCCGTGACAACGATTTCTTATTGAAAATTGAATTTTAACAGTTTTTTGAATGAATATCGTTACATTTGCTTGAATTAAAGCAAAAAGTATAAAAATAATGGTTTCAGTGAATATATTTGTAAATAGTGAAGAAATACTCAAAATATGCTTCGTTGGCGGTGAAACGTCGATTTTTAAAATGTTATTAAAAATCGAGGTACATTTTTAATTATTGTTCAATCGAGATGAAATCACTTTTAATGAGTGTTTTATAGGGAATTAAGCTGAATTCGGTCAAATATTTCTCCAGAAAAAAATGCATTTAAAAGTGTACCGAAAAAATCGCATGTTTTTTTCTTCAAGATACAAAATCCGTGACAACGATTTCTTATTTAAAATTGAATTTTAACAGTTTGTTGAATGAATATCGTTACATTTGCTTGAATTAACGCAAAAATTACAAAAATAATGGTTTCAGTGGTTATATTTGAAAACAGTGAACAAATACTCAAAATGTTTTTCTTAGGCCGAGTTACGTCGATTTTGAAAATGTTATTAAAAATCGAGGTACATTTTTATTTATTGTTCAATCGAGATGAAATCACTTTTATTGAGTGTTTTATAGGGAATTAAGCTGAATTCGGTCAAAAATTTCTCCAGAAAAAAATGCATTCAAAAGTGTACCGAAAAAATCGCATGTTTTTTTCTTCAAGATACAAAATCCGTGACAACGATTTCTTATTTAAAATTGAATTTTAACAGTTTGTTGAATGAATATCGTTACATTTGCTTGAATTAAAGCAAAAAGTATAAAAATAATGGTTTCAGTGGTTATTTTTGAAAATAGTGAAGAAATACTCAAAATATGCTTCTTTGGCCGTGAAACGTCGATTTTGAAAATGTTATTAAAAATCGAGGTACATTTTTATTTATTGTTCAATCGAGATGAAATCACTTTTAATGAGTGTTTTATAGGGAATTAAGCTGAATTCGGTCAAAAATTTCTCCTGAAAAAAATGCATTCAAAAAAGTACCGAAAAAATCGCATGTTTTCTTCTTCAAGATACAAAATCCGTGACAACGATTTCTTATTGAAAAATTTAATTTTAACAGTTTTTTGATTGAATATCGTTACATTTGCTTGAATTAAAGCAAAAAGTATAAAAATAATGCTTTCAGTGAACATATTTGAAAATAGTGAAGAAATACTCAAAGTATGCTTCTTTGGCCGTGAAACGTCGATTTTGAAAATGTTATTAAAAATCGAGGTAAATTTTTAATTATTGTTCAATCGAGATGAAATCACTTTCAATGAGTGTTTTATAGGGAATTAAGCTGAATTCGGTCAAAAATTTCTACAAAAAAATTCATTCAAAAAAGTACCGAAAAAATCGCAGGTTTTTCTTCTTCAAGACACAAAATCCGTGAATACGATTTCTTATTGAAAATTGAATTTTAACAGTTTTTTGAATGAATATCGTTACATTGCTTGAATTAAAGCAAAAAGTATAAAAATAATGGTTTCAATGAATATATTTGAAAATAGTGAAGAAATACTCAAAGTATGCTTCTTTGGCCGTGAAACGTCGATTTTGAAAATGTTATTAAAAATCGAGGTAAATTTTTAATTATTGTTCAATCGAGATGAAATCACTTTCAATGAGTGTTTTATAGGGAATTAAGCTGAATTCGGTCAAACATTTCTCCAGAAAAAAATGCATTCAAAAGTGTACCGAAAAAATCGCATGTTTTTTTTCTTCAAGATACAAAATCCGTGACAACGATTTCTTATTGAAAAATTGAATTTTAACAGTTTTTTGAATGAATATCGTTACATTTGCTTGAATTAGGTATTGTGGAAAAACTTTGGCTTTCTACGTTACGTTTGAGATCCCACAACGCCGCTCCCGGGTGGGCTCGAACCACTAAATTATTTGTTAACTGCTGAACGCGCTAACCATTGCGCCACGGAAGCTCAGAAATTAAATGGTTGTCACGTATTGTGGAAAAGTTTTGACTTTTTACGCTACATCTGAGACCCCACAACACCTCTCCCGGGTGGGCTCGAACCTTCAACCTTTCGATTAACAGCTGAACGCGCTAATCATTGCGCCACGGAAGCCCAAAAATTAAATGGTCGTCAGGTATTGTGGAAAAACTTTGGCTTTCCACGTTACGTTTGAGATCCCACAACACCGCGCCCGGGTGGGCTCGAACCACCAACCTATTGGTTAACAGCCGAACGCCCTAACCATTGCGCCACGGAAGCCCAAAAATTAAATGATCGTCAGGTATTGTGGAAAAACTTTGGCTTTCTACGTTACATTTGAGATCCCACAACGCCGCTCCCGGGTGGGCTCGAACCACTAACCTATTAGTTAACAGCCGAACGCGCTAACCATTGAGCCACGGAAGCTCAGAAATTAAATGGTTGTTACGTATTGTGGAAAAGTTTTGACATTTTACGCTACATCTGAGACCCCACAAAACCTCTCCCGGGTGGGCTCGAACCACCAACCTTTCGATTAACAGCTGAACGCGCTAATTATTGCGCCACGGAAGCCCAAAAATTAAATGTTCGTCAGGTATTGTGGAAAAACTCTGACATTTTACGTTACATTCGAGACGTCACAACACCGCTCCCGGGTGTGCTCGAACCACCAACCTTTCTGTTAACAGCCAAACGCGCTAACCATTGCGCCAAGGAAGCCCAAATATTAAATATTCGTCAGGTATTGTGGAAAAACTCTGACATTTTACGTCACATCTGAGAACTCACAACACCGCTCCCGGGTGGGCCCGAACCACCAACCTATTGGTTAACAGCCGAACACGCTAAACATTGAGCCACGGAAGCTCAGAAATTAAATCGTTGTCACGTATTGTGGAAAAGTTTTGACTTTTTACGCTACATCTGAGACCCCACAACACCTCTCCCGGGTGGGCTCGAACCACCAACCTTTCGATTAACAGAAGAACGCGCTAACCATTGCGCCACGGAAGCTCAAAAATTAAATGGTCGTCAGGTATTGTGGAAAAACCTTGACATTTTACGTCACATCTGAGACCTCACAACACCGCTCCCGGATGGGCTCGAACTACCAAACTATTGGTTAACAGCCGAACGCGCTAACCATTGAGCCACGGAAGCTCAGAAATTAAATGGTCGTCAGGTATTGTGGAAAAACTTTGGCTTTCTACGTTACATTTGAGATCCCACAACACCGCTCCCGGGTGGGCTCGAACCACCAACCTATTGGCTAACAGCCGAACGCGCTAAACATTGAGCCACGGAAGCTCAGAAATTAAATGGTTGTCACGTATTGTGGAAAAGTTTTGACTTTTTACGCTACATCTGAGACCCCACAACACCTCTCTCGGGTGGGCTCGAACCACCAACCTTTCGATTAACAGCTGAACGCGC
>JAEQBA010002678.1:0-25851 GCA_019434445.1 Phalangium opilio
AGCTCCTTCTTCTCGTCGACGTAAAAACATTTTTCTTGTTGCCCTGCGTTTCCTTTTAATGACTCTATTTACTATATAGTCTTCCTCCTCTTCACATCATCCAGGTATTTTTGATTAGAATATAAGGCAGTATTGTTTTGCCTTTATGCAGCATGTTTTGTTGTAAATCATCCGCTGGTCGCTGTTCCACTACGAAAGACGCGGCGTGCTATACTATTCCTTGGAAAACATTTCAAGCCGCGTGATATATCGCGCCGCGCTCAGCGGATGCGCGAGCGTGTTCCGTCGCACGCGGCGGAAAAAACCCGTCGCAAGGAAAACGCCCCTTAACGCATGCCTGCTGAATCGCACCCTTTATTTATTTATTATTATTTGTTTCTTAACTTGATAAAACCAAGTCTGCACTCGTGACATAAGAGCGTGATTTTAGTATGATAAATATATCTCGTGATTTTTCACGCGCAGGCGTATAAAAATAAGCCTTCTATATTAAAAAATCTGTTTAAATTCTCGGTTAGGCTTAAAAGTTAAAATGGATTTGATGATTTCCATCGATGCAGCGGCTCTTTCTTTAAACTCTACGATGAATGACTCAAAAGGCCTCCTCAATTCTGCATCTCAACACGAAAATCCAGGCCCAACTATGCTTTTCTGGTTATTTGTGTTCTGGCAGGTGGTAAGCGTTTAGTAAGAGACTCGTTTTAAAATATTTTACTTTCGACAACAACTTTTTGCTATCAAGCCGCGGTTCGTTGCCTATTGAAGTCATATAGAATTTACTACACTGTGGCTCTTTTCGTCATCGGGGCTTTCTTCGGCTTCTTATCGGGGAGATTCGAGTATTTCAACAACTTGACTGCCTTCACTAGAATAAACCCTCATTTGCTATTGCGTATATTTCTACCCATATTGTTGTTTAACTCGGCATTTTCATTGGACGCTCATACCTTTAAACATAGCGTGTATCAATGTCTTTTGCTATCTGGTCCCGGCGTTGGTACGTTGTACGAAGGTTAAATCAAATTTACGGTTAAATTTTAATTGCATTTCAAGTCTTCTGTACTGGGATAACGGCCCTCTTTTCCAAATACTTGTACTGGCAATATAATTGGAGTTGGTCTGTCGCTTTCATGTTTGGATCCATATTGAGCCCGACTGACCCGGTAGCCGTAGTGTCTCTATTACGAGAAATTGGGGCTCCGACCGATTTAACAACACTAATCGAAGGTGAATCTCTTCTGAACGACGGAACTGGTGTAGTTCTCTTCGAAATATTTCTTCGCATTAACGAATCGCAAGAGACATTTAATGGTCGGTAAACACACCAATATTGCAGAGTTGCAAAAATTATACACCCCATAAACTTTTAATATAGGATTTTTGGTCTTTTTGTACGTCTTGAAGCTAACCTTGTTAGGCCCCATTTCCGGTTACTTATTCGGTAAAGCGACAGCGCTTTGTTTGTCGTACGTCAATAACGACGCGATTGGAGAAACGGCCTTTATAATCGCTGGGGCTTACGGAACTTACTTCGTGGCTGAGGTTATCTTAGGAACTTCCGGTGTCTTAGCTACTACCACAATGGGACTGATCCTTAGCGCCCATAAGTCATGTATCAGTCCCGAAGTCGTTCGTAAAGTAGAACTGTTAGTTGCAAACTTCAACTATTTTCTTTGAAAAATTACTGACATGATTTCGCGCTAGATTCTGGTCGCTGCTATCATACTTAGCTGAAACTCTGATATTTCTGACAGTCGGAATTGTTATTTCGGAACAAGCCAGCAAGTTTATTGACAAGAGCGATTGGATACTAATTTTCGCGTCATACTTGGGAACAATTTTATCTAGGTACATACTGATGAATAACTTCACTCGTTAATTAGTGCGTATATGTTACTTAATACCTTAGAGCCCTGATGGTAGCTGTATTCAGTCCAATTTTGACCAAAAGCGGTTATGGTTTGCCTTTAAGAAACGCTATTCTTCTCATATGGAGCGGGCTTCGCGGAGCAGTCGGGCTTGCTTTATCTTTGGCCATTGCCAAAGACTCTCATCCTGTCACAAGGGACCCAGGTCAAAAGGTGTCGAACTTTAATACCGTATATTATATCGATCAAAAACTACAACGTTAAATATAATTTGTAGATTTTTATTCATTTGTCGGGCGTTGTTGTTTTAACGCTACTTGTAAATGCTCTTACCTTGAGACCCCTTTTGAATCTTACTGGTGATTGTGGTACTAGTTTCTCCAACTAATAGTTAAGTCTAATGGAATTATTTTTGAAAAGGAATGCTTCGTATTAACTTAATCACGAGAGTTAACGTAGCGAAGGCAGTATCTCACTTACGCCACGTCATTGAGAAATCAATTCAAAAACAACGAATGGATTATTTCACATCCAACGCCAACTTTAGTTGGATCGAAAAGAGAACTTCGATACGTGATCCTTATGCCAATATGAAACTTCCGGATGTTCGTAACCGCATCTAAAAAATCCGATGACGAAATTTTACAATATCCTTATATTTTATTAAGGATGTTACCAATGAAGATATCGCGAGAGTTGTTCAAAACCATCGAGAGATAACGACGGATTTAGAAAAGAGTATCCTGAACATGGAAATCAGGGAAAGGATAAGCAAAGCGGAAAGGGTTAGACTCTTTTTGTATTGGAAAATTCAAGGAATCGGTTGTGAATTCGCATTGAACCTTTAAAGGTCTGGTTAGAGCGCCTTTTTGATCGGGGATTATTGGAACGCCGTTCTTTTAAGACATTACTTAATTTGAACAAAATTGCGACCGATAAAGGACAGAGGTATACTTACACATGCCGGCATATTTAAGTCATAAACTGGCGTACATTTTGAAGAGGGTTGTTGTTGTAATGACTTACAACTCATATGATTTCATAAATAGTGGTATAGAAATTGAAGCGTTGAAGAAAGCAATGAAACTATCTTGGTTCCATAGATTTGTGGTTAGTTGTAGTATTCTTCTTAATTAAGTTATTTGTCATAAAGCAGGGTTTTGTAATTATTATTAGAGAACAGCGTTCGCAAATGTGTTCCAAAAAATACGCTTAGACCGTCAAAATCATGGATCTTCGCTTTTGGAAGCCGACGAAAATGACGACGATGACAACCTTCGAATTGCGAATTCAATTGGGATAAAGAATTTCCGCCATTTCGCGTGGAAATACGTCAGTCATTGCGCTAGTCGTAGTTTAAAAGCATTTTGTTTGATCTCGAGCAGTTCCCTGGTACTGTACGAATTATATTTGATGATCAAATTAGACCAAGTTGACGTGCCGGATCACAATACTATAGAAATTCTACAATGGTCTTGTCTGATATACTTCGTATTTCACGTCCTATTCAAAGTAATTGCTAATTGACCCTTAGAAAGTACTTGTGCAAAATCGTAATGTCATTTAGCTCTACGCTATTGGCTGGAAAATGTTCTGGTCGAAATCATGGAACCGATTCGATCTACTTTCGTTCCCCGTCATTGGGTTGAATTTAGTGGCGTATGTTGTGTCAACCCAGACAAAATCGAAAGGTGCTTTGTATTATGTCTTGCTGGCAAAATGCGTCATGCTTTTGAGACTTCTTCGACTTGGTGCTCTTACTAAGGTTAGAAGAAACCTGAAATGAAACGTAAGTGGCCAGCCATGACTTAACGTTTTCAATAGCCAATTGGGAAGCTCATGGCGCGCGTTTACCGAAGCTATTATCATTCGGGAATTTTCACGTCTTACGATATTGGACGTGGATTTGTCGTCATCCAAAATGAGATTGAAAAGAAGCTTTCGGAATTTTGTCCTCACGGAGACGTTTACGATCAAGTTCGATCGAGACTTACCGAAAGGAGACTGGCGGTTTGACTCATTTTGACAAACACCCTAGAAAATATGTTTAACTTTATTTAAAAATAGTTTCGCCCGCTAAACAGGTCATGAAAGAAATGTCAGAGATCCAGAGATTTCACCCCGAAATCGTTGTCGCGGCAAAAACGAGATACGCGGCTCGCCATGTCCTAAATGACGCGCTAGATACTCTTGACGTTTTAGCTGATGAAGCTCTGTTGGGCGAAAGAGAATACGTTTTGTTGTCGACAGTTAGGTTAAATTTCAGTCTAAATATTACGCATGGTTAAACTAAAATTGAATTTTTAGAAAATTGACAATGAAATTCAAACGCTTGTCAAGTCTCCTTATATGATACCTTCAAACTTAAAGCCAGGAGAAATAGTTCGAAAAATTCCTTGGTTGATGGACAAACGTGTGTACAGATTTCTTCTTGTAAGATATTGCATTTTTGGTTTGGTTTGGGAAATTTGCTGATGTTTATAATTAACGCGAGTAACAGGAGCACATGGCAATTGAAAAGTATGGAGCATGCTCGCGTCTTAGTGAAATTGGAGACTTGCATAATGGATTAATGATAATCATTTCGGGCATGGTTAAAGTATAAAGCTATTTTGGATTAAATATGGACGTAGCTTTAACCAAAGTCTTAGGTTACAGGGACGGTGATTCCAAACGAATGCGAAATTATTCAAAACACTGATACCTTTAAATATTTCGAAAGTACTAATACGAATTCGGAAACTATCGAGGACTACCTATCAACTGGAAATGTCCTCGGTATGATGGGGACTTTGACCAGAAAACCCTGTTTAACCCGAGCTACCACTGAAACTGAAGTCACGGTATTGTAAAATCGAGTTTTTCCTGAAATGAAATTTTTTCAATTAATTCGTGATAACGAACAGGTTGTCAAAATACCATTTTCGGCCATACAAGAAGCGATTCGCGAATTTCATACACCCGATAGTTTACTATACCGCATGTGGAGGACTGTAGCTATTCAAATTTCGACAATTATTTTGAAGGAATTACCAGAATTTAGGGTAATTTATAAGTTATAAAAAAATATTAGCGAGAACGAACTGTTTCGATTACCAATTAGGATATGGATAGCGGCGCGATTAATACCAGATTGCAAACGGCTTTAGTCCCAAATTTGAAACGATCATGTTGTTTCGTAATCAATGATCACGTTAAACACGTCGTTCTAATACAAGGAAACGCTAAAGTCCCCGACTCTGAGGGCTTCTTTTACTGTCCTTCTTACATTCCAATTTCGTCTGGAAAAATTATTTTTAAGGTTTGCTATTATATTAGACTTTGACCAGTGTAGTTAATGGTTACGTGTCGTTTCAATTTTGAAACTTTCAAAAGGATCATCCGCGAAATCGAATTCGTCCCGTTTTATTGGTTGTCACCCAAGACTGTTGCAGTTTACCCTCAAAGTTAGATTGGTCAGGAAAATCGACTTTAAATGACGACCAATGTGGTCAACATAAAGGCCGATTCGTTTGTGAGTTACAATCGTGTGAGGATAATTCGTGCTTGTTCGCCTTATCCCCATCTACTCAGACCATTGTAAGATTGGCTTAGTAGCTAGGATGATAGATATTAAGGAACCAGGATGTGAATTTACAATTATTGGGTCATTAAATTTAAGTATACCAAATACTATAGTTAAAAAAATAAACATTCTTGACCTGATTTTGGAAAAAGCACGTCCTGGTTAAGTCAATTACATTATTATATGAATATTTTGTTTTTCAACTTACTGAGGCTGAACTTCAAGAACCAGAACAGGAAATTAACGATACTGCTTCGGAAGTAACTCTTAGATAGACTAAGAAATTTAAAACTAATTAATTAGGAAAAATTAAACAAAATTACGCAGATTTTTCGTTAGTCACTTTAAGGATTTTTGTTTTTATTTTTTTAAACACCAAATACTGACCAAACATGATATGTGAAGCAAAAAACGAGTTCTTTTTTTTTTCGTTATTAAAAATTTAGTTATAGACAATAGAATTAGTATATATGAATACTTTTTTCTCCATTTATATAAAGACTTTTGTTAAATTTGTTGTAAAGATATCCTATATACTATTTCTAGGTATTTCTTTACATATAAAAGCTATAGGCTGCCACTTTTTTCTTAGTTTTTTATGAAATCTAAGCTTAGTAGAAAATGTTTTGTTTAGGGCAGAGTAGAAATTCGCGTACAGTTTTTAAAAGGTACATTGTGAATTTTACAACAAACATGGAGTAATAATAGAGGATACAGAAGATTATCCTGATTATAAGAAATGAAGATCAGACCTTGATATCCTCTAATATTACTCCTTGTTTCTGTAATTCATGGGGGTGCTTATAAAGTTATTTCTTAATAACTGTTTAAATTTACACTTTATCTGAAAAATATACTTCTATGATGTGGAACTCTTTTTATCTAGAAATTAAATAGATTTTATTCTTATTTTTTTTAAATTTTCAGTTGAGGTTTTTAAGGCGCTATTTTTCGTTAAGTGAGTAAATATGAATTTGATGAAGGCACAAAATTTAATTTGGCCCATTTATTTTAGTAGTTATTACAAATCACGCTCCGCCCTTGTTCAAAAGTTATTAAGCTAAAAACAACACTTAAAGAGATGTACGACATATTATATTATAGGTACATTTACAATCAGCAACGCTCTTATTTATTTTTTTCGAATCTGGGATTTTAAAATGTTTGTGACAATTGGATGGGTGACAGTTAGAAAATAGTTGGGGTTTCTTTTATATATAATTTGAAGTTCGTGTTATAATTTAAGCGAGTAAAATTGATGAAGATTTGTATTTTAATTTGAAATATCAGTCTCTTTTTAATTATTTAATTGAAAATGAAAACTACAGATAGCACCTTTATGACGAAATGAGTTAACAGTTTTTATCCCAGAGTCTTGGATTTCTTTTGTTTCCCCTTAAGTTAGTGATTATTTAAGCGAGCGAAGACAAGATTTTCATCTTAAACCGTTTCACAATTACAGCTACACGTCAGATGGTGTAAACATTTTAGCAACTGTCCATCATCTCGATGTAAAAACATATTTACAATGCAATTGAAATGAATTCATAAAAATTGCCACAACCCTTGTATCTTTCATAATTGGATATATTTGCACAATATAGTTCATGACTGGCTTTTTAATTGCGGATTTTGCGGTCCTGGGCAGTTCAACAGAAATATCTATGAGATGAAACGTTTTTTTAGTTTAGTAGTTCATTTACAGTTTCGATGGTAATTGTTTACCCCTTTTGATTTTGGATTATTTTGCGTTCGCGCCTCTTTTACCGTTCACTGTTCACCTTCCGCCAGGAATTCCAGATAACCTTCAGCTCCGGTAAAGATAACGTCCACCCATATCCTCATGGCTTCAGGGTTGGGTGCCATTAGATAGTAGACTCTATCGTATGTCTTCATGCAAAATGTGGCTTGTGGGTGAGGGCTCTTAACCGAGTGCAAGTGGTCCACATAAACTTCTTCGATTGCCTAAAGTAACAATAGACGTTACAAAACTGCGCAAGTACTTGCGTATGACAAACAATCTTTGCTTACTTGAAAGGATACAATCCCTCTCAATTTGGTCTCGCTCTTGTCACTGCAGTAAATAAGAGCTCTCTTAACCCGGTCGAAGACAAACCACCTTTTTTTCCACGTATGCCATTTGCCACCGAGTTTATGCAAGTAGCCCCTGCAACTCGTGGCGTCAACTCGTACGTGAGGACATAATTCAATCTGATGACCCGCTGACTCAACGTGTTGGCGAAGATCAAAATCTTGACTTCGAATGGGTAGATACCGCGTAAGGGGCCTCTGTAACACAAACCGGAAAAAAGAAAAACCTTTCAAGTCTTAAACTTTCAAACTTCTAATCCTTATATAGAATTACCTGAGCTCTTTCCTTATCTCTTCGTTTTACCCCTGACGTCAAAGTATTTTCTGGTTCCGTCAGTAAGGAATTAGTGTCCTGATGGGCCAATAGATGCTCACGATTTCTGACCTGTTATAATGTAAATAAATGAAAGGATAATTAATAACCTAGAACATGCTCCTGAGTTTAATTCTAAACTCTTTTTCTTTTTTGTTAATTAGTATATTAGAAATCGCTCAGTTGCATAAATTCTTTGCCACTACCTTCGCCGCTGCCATAACGGAAGAAATTTGAAATTGGTTTAATATTTCCTCTGCCTTATCAAGAATTCACTGAACTTTGAGGTACAATGTAGTGGTAAAGATATAACTGAGATAAGGCTTGGTTAGTAGTAAAACCAACCGCCGCCTTTGTTTTTGACGTATAATATCAAAATGAAAACGGCATCGATATTTTGTTTTAATAGTAACATTTAAAATTTTGCGTTATCATCATTACTTAAAATGTATTTTAGTTTCCATTTACTCTATCTGTGTTTATGGTTAGTGGCCCGTAGAAAAACAAAACAAAGTACGCAATAACAAATTATAAAAACGAATTAATTTACCGGCGCCTGTAGGTAGAGGACAAACGGGTCGCCGAACATGATACCTCCCTGCTATAAATTTGAGAACGTTTCTACTATAGCAACGAAGTCTTTCTCTTTGAAATGAAATTTTTCCAAATAATTTATCGTGATAACCCTTGAAAACTGATTATATCTAAAATGTTTTCCGCGTCTAACGATAATAAAACTTCCAGTAAGCTTTGAGAATTGATAGAGCAACGGTGGGGACAATACCATAAATGACGTAAACGTATAAAAATAGTATTAGTATTGTTATTATTATTTTTAACAAGGATCGGTTTTTTGATAATAACCAACAAATAGATAATTTGTTAAAATATCACTACCATCTCCCTAGTAATACTCGCAACTAAAAGGGATTAATATTATCTCAAAGGTCATAAACGATATGAATTTTGATCCTTTTAATCGGAAATATAATAAATAGAAAAATTATATTTCACATGTCCCTGGTGCATTCAGGGACGCTATTTATGGTGTATCACGAAAAACTGCATCAAATATCGATCCATAGTGAACCGACTTCAATTTTTCTATGTATTCATGTAGAATAGATACATACGCGTGGCCTAACGCGTCACGAGGCGCAGAGAACGGTATGGTTAGACCGGGCGTATTGGAAAGTAAACCCGAAAAGGTTGATATTATTTTATCACCAGATTTTTTGGAATGAGAAAGCGGGAAATATAAAAGAGCGGGAGGGAATAACAGCTTCCACAAATGTAAATGAGGTGTCTTTCCACACACAGAGATGTTCACTAGCGCGTGACACGATTTAAAAATAAACCTAGAGAGAGCGAGCACCACGGGCACGGATAGACGCTGCCTGAAAAGTGCTATAGTTCAACCTCGAATCTGTTTCAGCCCGTTAAATTTTTTGTTTTGTTTTTGTCAATTCCACGTGACGCAACGGAACTCTAACCCTAGTTAGAAGTTGATCAACACGAAAGTATTATAATTTCCTCAACAGCATTATTTCATATCTACCAAAATCACAACAACAGTTTTTGCATATTTGGAAATACAAAAAATGGCTGCGGTTATCTTTGGAGGTGGTTTGAAGTTTGCGAAAAAGTATAACTAATCGCGAGAAATATTTGCTGAAAAATAAAAAACACGGGGACTTTGAGAACGTCACGCTAATTTATGTCTTTCTCTAACCAGTAGCTTTCAATGTTACAATAAGAGAAAAAAATTTGGTGACGAAATTTCTCTCCCTAAGTTTCTCGACATTTAATTTTAGGTAGGTACACCTTAAGGCTCATTATTTCTATCAGAATGTAGAGTATTTCTCAACCTTTAACAAGCAACAGGCGTCACGTCCAAATGTATATTAATTACTTCAATGATACGCCTCAACTACTTAACTGCGGATCTAATTGAATTCATGGTGTATTAGTTAAAAGAACATGCAGGCAAAATGACTCTGAGGTAGAACTTCAAAAAACGGAGGTTGGCTTGTACACGAGCATATGGGCCGTTTGTTTTAGATAAGACCCTAAAACTCCGAACGTCACAACGCACGCTTGAGTAAACTTTGTCGTCGCAGAGTCTCCGATGAAGAAAATGATACGAGAACGCTCTGCCTACACTCTGGACTCAAAGAAGAATGCTTTCACTTTTAAAAATAGAGAAATACAATACTGAAGAAGATGTTTGTTCGAGAACGCACGAAAATGCCAGCGAAGGCTTGATCGCGACGTTGGCGATAAAAACAAGTATCTTTCGCGCCACTGAGAAACAACGGAAGCTATTTTAGTTTTTTGACTAACCTAAAGATACCACGCTCTACTTAGGAAAAGGACAAACTCTCTATTGAACCGTATTGAAACTGCATTAGAATTTCACAACAGTGCTTGCAACTTATTTCAGAGGCATTAGAGTTCACTTCAACCCGAGGTTAAAATTGATTTCAGCAAACACTGATTTGATCTGCAAATCTGAATTGTAATGTCCGACATTAACTATATCAAACAAGTCCACCTCAATGATTATATCATAAAATTTGTTCACTTAACAACTTTATTCAATTTATCCCTGTATATCACAGGGCTTGGAAATTTTCCTAAAACCAATAAAAATTTTAATATTTGGCCCTAATGAACCGTTTTGGTGTGTCTATAATCTCCTAAGACTCCTGATGGAACACATCTGCTACGTAGCTAGCGTAGCGGATCGGTATGACGCGAAAGAATGTGAGCAGCCTCTTATGGTTCAACATATCCACGTCAATGAAGATATGTTTTGCGAAACTATAGACATTACTAGGACCAACATCGCCTCGGTAAACTTGAACAGGGATAGATGCTAAGTCCATCACAAGCGCTTGTCTGGCCCAAGAGCGTTACTAAGGCGAAATCGTAACCGACAGATTTAGATCAAGTCATCTGTTGGCTAAGCTAACTTTTCGTATCTCCGGTTTAATTTTAAAAAGAATTTCAAGATGTAACTTGTTCTAACCATGACGGCAGATAATACATATTTTAGCGACTCGGGGAGAGATTTTTTTCTAGAGTTAAGAGATGGATGGAAGGGGTCACGTTTTATAAATAGGTTTTAATTCGAGAGAAAAACTGTTTGCGTTCGCTTTTTTAATCCCAAAATTTTCCACTGGCAAAAATTATAAATTACGAATGATAAGCTCGTGGAACGAGGCCAAATAAATAAATATCGTGCAAGGTAACCTTCGGACATATTTAATGTCCTTTTAAAGACAACAAGCCTTTCTATCTTAAAGGCTATGTAACTTCCATGACAACCAACGACTCTGAAAGACTTATATAACTTCCAGAACCTGACAAGCTACTTAACTACTTACAAAAATTATTTTCCCACGTTCTTAGAAACGTCAATGAGTAACTTTGAAAAACTTGAAATTAATCGACCCGAAATGAATGGCAATATGTTAGACTGTTACTAAGAACTTCATAAATAAATAAATACCTCAGTTTAATATATTTCTGAAGATTTATAGGGTCTAGGTCGAACAAGATACGGTACATTAACTTTACGAAACTGTAACTTGCGAAAAGCCAACTCGTGGTTTTTGCTATCAAACCGAAACCATCATCGAGACCTGTATCACTCTCGTTAGTGTTTTTTACCCCCAGCTCCAGACACGAAAAATATAAATCCATGCTGTATATAAACCAACAGACTCTCCCTCCTTTTCCCACCGACCTATATAGAATCAAGAAGCGTGTTACGAGTATTTGATTGCTCTTTCAAAATAGTTTTCAAACTTCTAAGCTGTTAAGCCTAATCCTCCCGTCTCCATCTTGTCACAAGAGGGTCTACCATCGGTGCCTCAAAGGATTACCTATTCATATCTCCTTCTCTAGGACTAGGGGTCCTTTTATCTCTTGCTTATGCAAAGACATTAATATTCGGAAAACACCATCAATCATTTCACATCACCCGACTCGTAAATGATTATTTTACGAAAATCCCCAACTGAAAAGGGTGGATCAAAAATAATATTTCCTATGTAAGAAATTTACGAACGACCCCTCATACGAGTTGCGTGTTAAAGATCAAAGTTTAATAAATTTTGAGAAAGATGTTTCAGTTTTAAAACGAGTGGAAAATTTCCAAAGCTTTGTGGCGTTTCACTTTATTCAATCAAAATGAGTCATCGCTCTCTTCCCCTCTTTCCTTGGGATCGACAGATTTTATAAAGCATTTACGCAATTATGCCTATTTTCGCCTATTATTTTTCTGTTAGTTTTTAATGAGAACAGAGCGCGCATTCGTACGCCGTTTTTGGCTGCTGGCGTGCTACTCTTTTATCGCAAATTTGGCCAGTTATTACTACGGAATATTTTACTTGTAACATAAATTTAATTATAAAATGAGTTTAAGTTGAATTCAGTTTAAGTGTTAATGAAAATAATTAGAAGCTAGCGACTATTTTTCATTATTCGTGATGAGCCTTGGACTGCATTGTTTAGCGTTAAGCCCTTGGCCAGGGAATTTAAATTGTAAATGTAATTATTGTAGATTATTTATTTTAATTAATAGCTATTAATATTGAATCAATTTTTATTATTTCAGAAACACCTGTGGATTATAATCTACAAAGTGGATATTATTTTCAACGATTTTAAATTTTTCTCAACGTCATTCGTGATCTACGGTTCATCGACTTCAGGGGAAGGCAAGATGGAAACCATTTTCGTGCTCAATGGGTGAGCTTAAATATTTTTTAGTAACTCGCGTGATTGGGGGGATTTCACGGTTGATAATTGCTGATGCATATTTACGAGAAATTATCAAAATTATTTTGAAAGCTTCGTCCTAAAGTTTAACTCGGGGAAAATATGCACTTTAAATTAATATTTGAAAGGTTTTGCGTCAGGAATTAGCCATAAATTATTCGCATCTTATTATAATAAGCATCGTTAACCTCGTGTGACTTTTGCACTTGCTATTGTGGGTTTAGTAAATGGTAATAATTTATTACGTCATTATATATAGAAAGAGGGCCCCTTTTGAAGACTAACTCGCGAGTTTTATTATTAGTCCCTGGAGACGCAACGCAACGTAACTTGGCTCGTTATAAGTTTCTAAGAGTGTAGCAGGTGCGTTAAAGGTACACTTCAGTGATAATGAGTTTAGTTAGAACTTTCGACTGTGAAGATATTTGTATCCATTCATCTTTGTCTGTATAAAAATAGGTTCTATGTGTCTTGATATTCAGGGTTAAGTACACTAGTAACTAAAATAACTTCGGGTTAATATATTTAAGCTCGTGATTCGAAATAGCCTAGTTCGCTGTCACCTTTGACAAGGAATCCACTTCAAAACTCTCACGTGCAAATGAAAGGTGAACTTCAGTCCGCACGAACATACAGACGAAATAGCCCATAATGAGGTTTCACCCAGGATGCCATTCAAGAAGAAATCTTTTTGCGGGATGGCGGGTCAAAGCCGCGTATCAATAATGTTCTCTCACTCCCTCGCTGGAAATTACAGACATTATCAACTTTACTTGAGAGTGAAAATGCACCGTTACTTTATGGGGAATGGCTCCCTTCACAGGGTGCAACTAAACTATACGCTAGAAGAGTCTGGCTCGTGACTCATGCCAATTTCTATCCCTGGTACTTTTGGTACAGTACAGATGATAGCAAAAGTATATTAACCCTATCTCTCCGGTATCAAAAATGGCCCTTAGTTTCATTATATTTTTTAAAGAAGTACTGCCATTTTATGCATTTATAGTTTACTTAAATAAAGTACTTAAAATTGCGGGAGATTTCGTAAAGTGGTCCTCTTCAGCCGTGCTAACTTAAAATGAAACCCTTTTACAGTTTTGCCTATTTTTAATTTCATTTCAGTTAAAAAAAAACAACTGTTCGATAGGTTGTGAAATTTTAAGAACCAAATTTATAAATAAACTATAATTTCATTAAGTAGCGGTATCTATTTGATTTTATAAAATATCAGTCAATATAAGTGAAAGTCAACCCATTTTGTTTTTATAACTTTGGTTTTACCGAAGTCTGGTGAGAGAGTTGCCCTTCCCTGTACTGTCTGTGATTGGTAAGGATTCCCACGGAAGAATTGGGGATTGACATGCAGGGGCTGCGTTATATTTAATTCCGAAACCCCTGAAGATGGGCCCGAAATGTTTTTGGTGGGGTTCGAAACGATCATTCTTCCTAGGTATGAATGAGCTTGAAAGTCTTTCTCGTGGTATTGAGGTCTGTTGAATGGAATGGGTCTCTGCTAACAGTATGGCAGCTCCCTGCTTTATAACATATTACATTCTATGGGGATATAGCACGGAATGCCCCTACTATAAATCCCCCACCGTGTACTGGTTTCTTTGAGTCAGAGTATCCCGGGTTTGTATAAAACCCAGCGGGACTATTTTATACCGTTATGGTTAGCGGTTAGTTAAAATATTCATGTTGGGAAAATGGACATACAATAGCTTAAAACATCTGGAGGCCCCCACGCCACTACGCGATCTAAACGGAACTTAAGAAGGAGATGGGTGTATTTCACTACTCGCATTTCATTTATATAGGAATTAAATCCGGTTAAGTTTAGCAACTGTGGGTTTGGATTAATATTTCTTACTGGTCACCTACTGCGCATTGACATTAATTTTTGCATTTTTTGAGGCAGGGCTACACGCTGTGTGCTTTTATATAAAAATCCCACGGAAAATAATTATTCCAAAAAACCTTTAAGACCAGCTTTCTTGTGCCTCTGAGAGTCGGTAAGAGTGCAAAATATTATAAAGTTTGGCCTAAAAATCTTAATCTTACACATTTTCGTGTAATCAATACGTTAGTTTATAACTCCAGCTATTAAATTCGCTCCAAAAATTAACTATAAAGACAGGGACTACGTTTTACAGCAAAAAACCTACAGGTACGCAAAAGACTAAGATAATTTTTCACCTGTTGCTGGGGTGTTCGCGGTAATCCTGGCGGAGGAGGCAAGGAATGATGTCGGACGTGAAGTTCAGAAACATGAACTTGCAAATGGTCATGGTGGTGATGCTCGTGATGACGGTGTTTGTCTTTCCCCTTCTTAATCCGGGACACGTAACCCATAAGTATAGCTGACATAGTCACTTACTACGAAAATAATCTCTCCTTTTAAGTTGTAAGCTAGAAGCACAATAGAGCACAAACTACCTCGAAATTAACAATTTATGGAATTGATTTCGACGATAACAAATACGTTCATTGGTTTCAACATTATTCACGATAAGATATAGTCCGCGATTGTAGTTAGAAATTCCACCAAAAATTATCAAAATAACAAGCGAAACTTGATTAAAAACTTGCGATGCGAGATCACCTTAGTAACTCGGTGTTGGATTCGATCGCTTGTCGATTTCCAAGCATCCTTTTCAATAAGAGAAGAGAACCCGAATGTGGGATGCTACTCGATAAATTCTCACGTCGCGAATGTTTGCAGTGTGCTGCTCGTGTAACTGTGGGTCGGTTCGGTTTGGTTTGGCTAGAGGGAGGTGGAGATCATCATGAGATCACGACTTACTCCAACGTGGATTGGAAAAGGAGTTTAGGACTGTAAGAGGGGGAAGAGATGACGAGTTCGGGGATGGGGCCAAAAAGAAAGAAACCGTGAGACTTTCAAAGGGGATGCTAGATACACAGGAGGGAAATTGAAAAGAGCTTAGAGCTAAAGGAAAAAGTTACATGGATGGAAAAGTTTTAAGCTTCTTATTCATGGATGGGATTATAGAACGATGTCCAAACTTTGAAGTTTGAAAAAAAACAACGAGTTGCCACACCCGCGCACGTGCTTAACTTGAGGATGAAAAAATAATGTTGAAACCCTTTCGGATTTGGTATTTTTCCATAATTTTTCGAAAATTCCCAAAAAGATTTTTTACATGAAAATTGAATCACAAATCTTTAAATTTTTGGCACGTTCATAAGTCACGGTTTTAAAATTGCACCAAGGCATCACGAGATTCAACAATTCTTAGAAGAATTCTAGAAAAATTCGGTCTTTGGACATTGATTCTTAGCTTTGTTTACTATCTCAACTGTAATGATAAACAAAAAGTAGTATACAGGGAGTTGGAAGCGATAGAAAGTGGGGTGTCGAGAGTGCAACGTGTTGAATGAAACCTCTGGGGTAATTAGACTGGCGGTGATAGATGGCTTATCCGCCACTCCAGCTGTAGACGTTTCCGGAAAGAAAACCTATTTACTCCGCAAACTCTTAAAAGTAACTCTTCCGTGACACTATAAGACCTAATTAAAATTAGAAGCGAAATTCGCAACAAAACCCGGACGTCGTAACTCGTAAGGCTACATGAAACTGAGCTAATGTAGCCTCGGATTTAGTGTTTGATATAATGAAAGGATTCTTGGGTAATTACCGGACTTTATACTTTGGAAGTTATTATTTTGTCTAGAGGTACAGACTACAGAAGACCTACAAGGCCAGGGATTGTATAGATTTGTTATCTGAGATGGTGGGCGTTAAACACAGAACAGGGTCATTCTTTTATGTTAAAGTCAAGCGTACAAAGCTAAAGAGTAATGAATAACAGCTGCGGTATTAATTACGTGGTTTTCTTAAAATCCAGAATAGATTCGAAGTAATTGGTGTGTCGGCGAGGCCTTTTAGTTCGGATTGAAAAATGTTAATTTTGAATGGAAAAATATTTTCGTATAACTCGTTAATAAATTAAAATCATACGATGCCAAGTGCGTGGTTCTCATTTTTATTCGGGCCAACTACTTCATATTTGTTAGTAATAAATACGGGTAATTAGGTAAACAGGTGTTTTAATGGATTTAATCTTTGTTTTAAAATCTTTCTTAATACTTCAAAACATAAACGTGATTCATGGTAGAGTCTAGATATTATAATGGTTTTGTCCCAAAATTCTTTTTATAAAGACGTTATTGTTATTAAAGTTAAATGTCACTTTGTTTGGTTTAGGTAACGTAAATCGTTATTTTTTTGGTTTATATAGCTTAAACGCGAGGTGTTGGATATTTCCAAATGAGATTTCCAGTTGCTTATTTCAAGAGGAAATAGATTTTTTATGTGTATTCAAGACTTAAAATTGGTTTCACTAACAACATTAACTAAATTTAATAATGGTTTTGTCCGACCCCCAAGTTGAGGCCTAAGAAGTTTCTTTTAAAAGTGCCTTATTACGATCTTAAGGACCCTGAGTGCTTAGTTTTTGTTTTGTTTTCCCTTCAACGTTTTCATCAGTGCTCTAAGAGCGAGAGAGAGTGTCTTCTGAAGAAACTCTTTAAGGTATCTCATCCAAGATAATAGAAAAGGAATAGAATCTCTGCCACACAGAGCCCGTCAGAACGTTTTATAAATGTACCTTTAAAAATATAGTTCACCATTCATCCATTCTGTGAATGTAATGAATCTAACTGGTTTAGCTTTCATTCCTTATCCCTATTTTCATTTATCTCGCGTACAGCATCTTCCATGATTCTCTTTCAGTGTGTCGTTTCTCTTATCCTTTAAGTAACTCTCTTGGTAAAAGAGCTGCTCGCGATGGACAAGAGAGATAAAAGTCCCTCGCCGGCAAGTTATTACACAGTGGCTCTCCCAAATCACTCAAGAATCCTCTGGCTGCCTACTTTTAAAACTGCGGAGCTAATATAAAGGATGGAAATAATAATAGGATGAAACTCTTTGGAGGAAGGAGCAACCCCTTCCTTCCTCCAAAGGGGTTGCTCCTTTGGGATTGAGATAAATTTCGTAAATATCACGCCCCGACCAAATTCTTAAGTCGGCTAAACGTTACGACTTGCTTTCTTTGTCACGATGCCAGCCTTAACTGTAATAGCTTGTACTCCCACGTGTTAAATTAGACCCCTTCGTCGCCTTGAATACCCCACGAAATTAATTCAGAACTTTTAGTAGTATTCAAAAGTTATACTATGTGATAAAGTTGTGTCTGTCGCAGCGTATATAGACAATGACTCAGATATATCTTTGATTTATATCCTAAATTATCAGATGATTCCATTGTGAAAATTGTCCAAACCTTTTGAGTCACCTACGCTAATTGATTGCGATAATAGGTCGAGATTCTATATTTAGCTAGTATTGCACGGTTATAAATATTTATCAAAAATGAAGTCTTGAAGATTTTCCAACGACGCCATTCGACTATTTAGAGCGAATAAATTTCATGTTTCACTTTAGAAATAAGAGCCATAAGATTTTGGCAAATATCCGAAATGATTTTTAGGTCAACCGGAATATTACAGTCTTTTTTATGATTGGGATGTAATGGTCTTATGGATTTATTTAATCCGTGGTAATGCTAAATTTTGTTACACCACTTGCGAAGGAAAGCCTACATTTCTCACGGTATAACCTAAATGATTCTACGTGGCCCTGTGGCAAAATTAATTTGGTGATGGAAGAAGACTTCTTAAGCGAGTAAAAGACAAGCTAGGGTCTTGTTGTGAGATCCAGGGTAAAAGCGGGCCAAATATCCGTTATACTGGAAAGAAATTCAGAACTCGAACAACCACGATGTAATGGTTACAAAATTCTCAACGCTATGACACGTCCGCCAGCTTTGTTCGAGTTTAGGTTCCATGTATTGTTCCTAAGCTAGTAAGCTTCTCAAATCAAAAACCCATCCTTCGTTTTGGCAAGCCAATAACAGGCGTCTAATAAGAAGAATGAGATAATTTTCCTCTGTTCCAGAATCCGTCTATCTCTATCCCTCTCTCAGCAACCACAATTCTCTATTTTCTTCACGCATTCTAAGGTTAGGCTTAGTGAAATTTATTTCAAACTCGCATATATCTCACTCTCTGGTCTGTTAATTACAATGCAAGTGTATGCAAGACATTCTTATCGTCGTTTTGGAGTGACGTAAATAAACTCGTTGTGAATGAGGATTTACAACATTTGAAAGTCTCGAAACTGTTCAGTGCAACTGAACTGAACTTATGGTTTGAGCGCGCAATTTAAACAATGCCTTTAGTGTAAGATTGAGATGTTTGGCATAGTTTCTTGACTGAGTTTAAGTTCTTGAACTTTGCAAAATAATCAAGCTGCACCGTAACATAAAGTTCATACGCTTGTTTAGTTCAGGGCAATTAAAATTTTTAACTCTTCGCACCGCGGCGAAGTTAAAAAAGAATCAAATTCAAATAGGTAGTTAAATAGACATATTCTCTTGACAGGAGTCAAGCGAAGTTAAGACGCGCCTCGTCTAATACGTCTTTGACAAACGTCGCAAAATCTTAGTCGGAGGTCCTTATTGTAACAACAAATAACGAGTAGCGATGGTGCTTTACTATATCCTTTAGGTCTTCAGAAAGCTAAACATCACCTCCCCTCAACCTTAAGACGGTTTGTCACTACTGGAATATTATTGTTCTCAAGGCTAAGTGTTGCTTAGGTTAATTCTAGCAATAAAAAATCCATCGTTCTTGGGAATGGGACGCTCTCCAAAAGGGTTAAACGAATGAACGAACCTTTGCATTGGAATGAAACGGAAAAACAAATTCTAGTTGTCTCGGGCAAAGACAAAATTTAAATATTTTAGTTTCTTTTCCGGTCGTAAGGACTGTTCTCAGTTGGATTGAAATAGACAAGGGCAAAAATCATTTTGAAATATTCCGCGTGGTTTCGAATGTGCTAAGGTTGTATAGCACCCTTCAACGCGTTAAGGCTATACAGTGGCAATGCCAAGAAAACGCCACAATTTCCGCGAAGTTAGACAATCTCATTTGATGGGCGTTTTAGTTATAATCTGAAAACCCATAACTACTTGTAATTCATTGTCTTCCACGCACGACGTAAGATAATGTATTGCCCACCGGAAAGCGTCAAAGGAATAAATATCTCGGGGTTATGGGGATTGGTTTAAAAATACTCTCAAAACCAAGCTCAGGGTCTAAGCAGAGGGTACTATCTTGTCAACGGTAGGTTAATTTATGAAGAGGATAGATAGGCGTAGTACACCGTTTGGGCCAGAGAATTGACGAGCCGGTCCCCGACTAACAATGTGCCAAGTTATGATAAATATGTTGTTCGATAAGACAGTACCGTCCCATCTTGAGAATATCTTCTCAAGATGGAGTCTGAGCGATGTGTGAAGCGCGTTTCGAAAAATATAAAGAAATTCGAGGCTTACGTCATAGTTTGGCTCCTCTGAATTTGGCGTGGAAACGGGACCAGAATCTTTGCTGGCAGCCGACACGGTTCCGTCTTGTTGAAGGCTGGTGGGCCGACTTCGGTCATTACTACTGCTGCTATAAGGGCTTATGAAAAATAAAAGAAAAAATTTAGAGATGAATTAGCCAATCAATTTCCCACCCCAGTAAGATGCTGAACGTTTAATCTAATAGTCGCTAAGTTACCAACGAACAAAGAACACCGTTTAATTTTAAGTCTATTAATAGGCGCTAAATTTTTCGCGCTTTCAAATTTTATTTTTAATCTCGCTTTTGAGTCATTTTAATTCATGTAACATTAAACCGGACCATAAATATGATCGTATCTTCGTGAAAGCGAGTGTCGCCTCTGTCTTTCTAAAAGTAACGGTGTTGAGTTTTAGCAATTGAGGAAAGGAAAAAATGTCTAGAGACTTAAAGCAAATGTCTGCTCCTATGGCGCTTCTAACACGCTGGGTAATCGTCTACACCACTTGACCTCGAGGGCGGAGCTAAAACTAGCTTTTGCTAAGCTTAGAGGGCTTGTCAACTTCACCCCTCGACTATGGGGGTATCTTGTGGCAAGTCTTTAAACTAAACAACAGCCGAGACTTGCTTTAAATTAATAGAAAAAAACCGTGAAATATATATAAATCATCTTGCCCAAAATATGATATAAATAGCCCATTAGAAGATACTACTCTCCTTTTTGATAAGAAACAGCATTTGGTTTTTGGAAAAGTTTTGGAATGGTTCCTAATTTAGAGTGTAAAACTGAAATCTTTCTCTTCTACCTTATTCATTCCAACGGATATAAAATAAACCGAAGCTTTCCAATGCTATTAAAAGCAGATGTTCATGTGCAATTGTCTCGGATGGAAAAAATATCATTTGTGGAATATTTCTTTATGACAGTTTTAAGTTTAATCTACTTCTGTTTTCACTCAACCAGACCGCCTACTATACAGTATTCCTTGCCAAATTTTATTTTTTATATCATTTCTACCCTGAAGTACCTATAGTTAAGAGAGGGTTTCGGATTACAGTTTTAAACCGCAATTTAAAAAAGAATTCTTTCTTCAAATGGGTTCTGTAGATGAAAACGGTGGTAGAGGGGTGAAGGAATTAAGGAAGAGGTCGGAGATAAAACACCATGCTCTTTTTTAGAGTTAGAAGAAAAACATCATCATTAGGATTTGAATTTTTTCAAGCTCGGCTAATTTGAAATCATTATTTCCAGCTTTAATTGTCCCGGTGGTTGTAATAACGTCATTCTTTCTGGTTTAAAAAATGTCCGCTCGTTTCACGGTCCGTTTTAATTCTAATTCCTTGACAACATGCCACCATTCTCTCTAGGAACCGTTGTTTCAATTACGTTTAGTCACGGCCAATTGAAAGATCTACTTATATTGCCCTCTTTATCCCAATTTATTTAGTAAGAGACGAGGGGCTATTCACTCTCCTTGGGTCATTTGTAATCACTGTCAGTAAAGATTACGCGTAGTCCCTAAGTACAGATACATCGCGAACACAGATTGTGGTGAGTGACACGCCCCACGGCAGGAGATGCTGAGGGGGTTTAGATAAACTAAAAAAGTGGACTGTCCTTCGAATTGAAAATTAGGTAATTGTCTCGTTTGCGTGTAGTGGGTGGAAAGGGTTATAGAATGGAACAATACTGTAAAGGAATCATTTAGATAATGGAGTAAGAGACACATTTACGCGCAGAATAGCCCTAATGGTGTTACATTAGTCCTAAGTGTGGGGTTTCCTACAGTATTATTATTTTGTGTTAGGTACAGAACTTCGAACTTGGGACTGGAAGAAAGTAATAACTAAACCGTGTTTTATTGCCTAGACAAATCTCGCGCCAAATTATTTGTTTTGTGCTGTGTTTGTCCTACATTTCGGAAATAACTTAAGAATTTTAAAGAAACACATTGGCAAATAGTTGTTTAGGGGAAAAAATGCGTTATAAAGCTTTCCACACTGTCGTATTTCTTGCAAATGGTATTTTATACCGAAAATAACCTAAATTTATATCCAATCAATGCTTGTTTTTATTGAGACTGTGACAGTTATTTTTAGTAAATCTCTTTTAGGTCTAGCTAGCCAGAACAATAAATTTTGTATGTTGTAGCTAAAGGCTAATTCCTAAAGGCTAAAAATCCTAGCTCTAGTATTTAAAACAACAAAATAACTTGTTCTGTCCATGCCAATTTTAAAGATGAGAGATAAAATTATCGTCTTCAATTATTACGAAATATTTGAGCGCAAGGATCAAGAAAATAAGGTTTAAATAAGGAAACTATACTGTTTTTCTGTTAATTCCTAACTGGTTATGATTATAACTAATGCCTAACATCGGATTTCCTATAACTCTTCTCTACCCAAAATCGAAATTGTTAAATTCTATTACATGCAGTTTAAATTATGCCTACCTTTCATTGGGCATGTCGCTGCTAACTGCACTGGAAGATTCAGAGTCCATGCTATGGTAACTCCTACATCCTTCATCTCTCGTTTCTCTCCATTCTTCTTTGTCATTTTGAAACTTCTGAATCTGAATAGAAAATGCAAAGAATTCAACAGATTTAAAACGATATAATATATAGCATAATTCTATTATGTAAGTGTATAGTAAACGAAGTTGATTTACCATTTTATCAGAATTTGATGATCTTGGGCTGCTCTCAGGGCTACTAGCTGCCAATTGCGCACTGTTTTCTAGTTTTGTTACCCGCCTTAGTGTCATTTCCAAGGAATCTAGTCTCACCTGCAACTATTTCAAAGATAATATTGTTAACATTATTGAAATTTATTATATTTCATAGATCCAGAAACTTACTTCGCATAGCGTTTGACTAATTTGGTGTTTATTGATATGGAAAGACTTTTGTTCTTGTTCTACTTGCTCGCTGAGTGATTTTTGTTGAGCTACCAGTTCAGCAAGACGATCCTAAACCAATTTCACACAGATTGTTATCATTCTGATTATAAAAATCCAGATTTTGAACTATCTACCTTTCGTTCTTTAATTATTGATGGCATTTCTGTAATGGCCAACATAAGGGCTTCCCTCTCTTCTTCCCTATGCGTTTGGGACTCCAATTGTTGAAACTCCAAGTCTTCGAAAGCTTTTTTCTCGGCTTCCATTAGTTCCAGTTCTCTTTTGTAACTTTCATCAAGACTGTTAATTAGTTCTACTTTGTTCTCTATCGATTCGTTCTGAGTCAAAGCGTCTATCTTCTCTCTCATTTCCTTTAGATTGAGCTCTCTGTCGTGTAATTGTTGTTTGGCTGAATCTAGCTGTTCTTGCTCCTGCATATGCAAAATTGCGAATAAGTAACTACATCTAGAAAGGACTTATTTCTTGTTGGAGGCAAATTCTTACGTCTTTTCGGTCTTTTTCGGCCATTTCAGTCAGTTTCTTTTCTTCTTCTTGTAATTTTTCCAATTGTTTCAGTTCCTCCATCAGCAAATTATGTTCTTCTTTTTCCTCACCAGCGACTAAAGCTAATTCCATGTCCAACTTCGCAACAAAATATTTGATTAATATAACATATGTTTCTAATTTAACTAGAAATGTTTACCTCTCTTAGAATTTCGTTTTCTTGAGCTTCTATGTTAGCCAGGGATTGTTTCAGGGAAGATATCTGTCGAACGCACTCAATTTTCCATCTGCAAAGCTGCCTTAGTTCGTCGTGTTTTTCAGTCGCGTTTGGCTAAATATAAAGCCAAATGAAAGAATTTACAAATAAGATAATCTTGAGCAAATAAACAAAGATTCATACCTTATCAGGCTGGGAAACTGGAGCTCTATTCTGCCTCACCCAAAGTTCTTTCCGCATTTCCTTAGGGGCTAATTCAATGTCGGCTTTCACCACAATTTGTTTACCCTTGTTGTATTCTGATAAGGCATGCTGATTTTCGTAGCATTCGGAGCTGTTTCTTTCCTGAACGCTACCCTCCGTTGAGTCTAATTGATTAGGGTAACCCAAGCTTCCGATACCCATATGAGGACTAGTAGATTGCTGTTCGTTGGGTATCTCTCGCGTTTTGTCCCTTGATAAAATTTCGTTCAGTTCATCTTCGGAAGAAGCGGGTTGCAACAAGGCTTTAGGATTCATGATGAGCGTAGCCCCTTCGACGTTATCCGTGAAGGAATTAGCTAAGGTAGTTGGTAAACGATCTCTGGGTAATGATCCGTTAGTTTTTATACCACCATGCGCGACAGGACCGTGGGAAGGGGGTGCGACAGCGTTCGAATGAGTGTGGTTATTGTGGTTATGGTTAATAGGGGTAACGTTCGTTTTGACATGAGCCGAACCGGGGTAGTTAGACGTTATGGTTAAACCGTTAGTGGGGAAACCGCCGTAGTTCGTTAGTCTTTCCTTGGGAGGCTGTACGTGAGAGCCGTTTCCTTGCCGCGATTGTCTCTCGTATTCTGCGCACATGTTGAGTATGTCTTCTAATCTCTGTTCTTCGAAACGACGTTGTTCTTCATCCTTTAACCTCTCGAGTCTCGCCTTCAATTAATGACGAAGTTCAAGAGAAATACTTATAATACTATTATGTTTGTTACCTTTCGATGCTGCTTCTTCAGCTCATCTTCGCAAGCTTTGAGGTTTTCTTCGCTATTGCAAACGCCACTATGAAGATGAGGAGATGTTGGTGTACATCTTCCCGACCAGAAATGAACCGGGGATCGTCTCGCGCTTACTGGTTCGGGCGTCCGACTTTGCAGCCCTTGAATCCTTTTCACACGAGGCGAGACGGGAGAGCCTTCAAAACCCAAGGCCCTAACAGTTCTGGGGTCTAATTTGGGAGAAGGGAAGGAGCGCGAGTAATTGTCTTCGACACCATTAGGAGACCAACTAGCTCCTCCTGATGAACCAGATGAAGGGGAGGAAGGAATCCTAACACCTTCGTGGATGAACCATTTTGGGGTATCTTGTGACGTCATGGGTGGTGATCGACTGTGAGCTAGGTATTCGAATTTTGAGACTTTTTCCACAAAGTCTGAACTTTCCAGGGGCAGATACGATGGACCATCGTTTTCCAACACTACCAAAATGTTATTGTTTTAACCATGGCATTATATTATCGAAGTTAACGTAGGTCTTACCTGGCATAAACGCGGCGGGTGTCATAGAAACTCGGGCCCCTGGTAAAATTTGCTTTATAATTTTGGCTTCCTGAGGATGATTGAAACGAAAGAACGTCGATCTCCCCAAACATATCATTGAACCTGATAGATGTGGATTATAAAGCCATTGCAAATAGTGGTATTCTTATTGTGGTACATTTAGATTATGAATAATATTGAGTTAAATTAGTGCGAACACGGCTTCTCTAACTGGAAAGACACGTTCACACTAAGCACGTTTTGCTGAAAAGTATCAATGACTCATTTTGAAGTAACAACTAAAGTTAGACTAAATTTTCCAACAAATATTGCATAATCTGAACAAACTTTTAACTAATGACGAAAAAGTTTAACATTAATCTTACCCTTAATAACGTCCTATTTTTGTAAGCAATTTATATTGTTTAAAATAATCAAGGTTACAATATCTTTAAGGGTAAAATCTAAACTGAGAGATCAGATTAAAAATTTCCAGAACAAACCTGGAACAAGCGAGTGGGTTCCAAGATTCTCATGCCATCCAGGCGACCATCGAGTTCAAGGGGTGTATAGTAACATTCCGTCTGTGCTTTCGATGAAACAATGCTCTGGTTCGATGCTCGTCCCTTCAACCACGATATCTCTTTTAGTGGGCGCTTTC
>JAEQBA010002679.1:0-28321 GCA_019434445.1 Phalangium opilio
CGGAGGATTGTTCAATATTCCCTTCCACGAATGGTTCATTTTGACGAGCTGCCCTAGCTCTACCCACAGCCGCCTTCCTCGTGCCGGAGGATTGTTTATATTTCCCTTTCCACGAATGGTTATTTTGATGAGCTGCCCTAGCTCTACCCACAGGCCGCCTTCCTCGTGCTGGAGGATTGTTCAATATTTCCCTTCCACGAATGGTTCATTTTGATGAGCTGCCCTAGCTCTACCCACAGGCCGCCTTCCTCGTGCTGGAGGATTGTTCAATACTTCCTTCCACGAATGGTTCATTTGACGAGCTGCCCTAGCTCTACCACAGGCCGCCTTCCTCGTGCGGAGGATTGTTTAATATTCCTTTCCACGAATGGTTCATTTTGACGAGCTGCCTAGCTCTACCCACAGGCCGCCTTCCTCGTGCCGGAGGATTGTTTAATATTTCCCTTTCCACGAATGGTTCATTTGACGAGCTGCCCTAGCTTACCCACAGGCCGCCTTCCTCGTGCCGGAGGGTTTTAATATTTCCCTTTCCACGAATGGTTCATTTTGACGAGCTGCCCTAGCTCTACCCACAGGCCGCCTTCCTCGTGCCGGAGGATTGTTTAATATTTCCCTTTCCACGAATGGTTCATTTTGATGAGCTGCCCTAGCTCTACCCACAGGCGCCTTCCTCGTGCTGGAGGATTGTTTAATATTCCCTTTCCACGAATGGTTCATTTTGACGAGCTGCCCTAGCTCTACCCACAGGCCGCCTTCCTCGTGCCGGAGGATTGTTTAATATTTCCTTTCCACGAATGGTTCATTTTGATGAGCTGCCCTAGCTCTACCACAGGCCGCCTTCCTCGTGCTGGAGGATTGTTTCAATACTCCCTTTCCACGAATGGTTCATTTTGACGAGCTGCCCTAGCTCTACCCACAGGCCGCCTTCCTCGTGCCGGAGGATTGTTTAATATTTCCCTTTCCACGAATGGTTCATTTTGATGAGCTGCCCTAGCTCTACCCACAGGCCGCCTTCCTCGTGCGGAGGATTGTTCAATATTTCCCTTTCCACGAATGGTTCATTTTGATGAGCTGCCCTAGCTCTACCCACAGGCCGCCTTCCTCGTGCCGGAGGATTGTTTAATATTCCCTTTCCACGAATGGTCATTTTGATGAGCTGCCTAGCTCTACCCACAGGCCGCCTTCTCGTGCTGGAGGATTGTTCAATACTTCCCTTTCCACGAATGGTTCATTTGACGAGCTGCCCTAGCTCTACCCACAGGCCGCCTTCCTCGTGCCGGAGGATGTTTAATATTTCCCTTTCCACGAATGGTTCATTTTGACGAGCTGCCCTAGCTCTACCCACAGGCCGCCTTCCTCGTGCCGGAGGATTGTTTAATATTTCCCTTTCCACGAATGGTCATTTTGATGAGCTGCCCTAGCTCTACCCACAGGCCGCCTTCCTCGTGCTGGAGGATTGTTCAATATTCCCTTTCCACGAATGGTTCATTTTGACGAGCTGCCCTAGCTCTACCCACAGGCCGCCTTCCTCGTGCCGGAGGATGTTTATATTTCCCTTTCCACGAATGGTTCATTTTGATGAGCTGCCCTAGCTCTACCCCAGGCCGCCTTCCTCGTGCCGGAGGATTGTTAATATTTCCCTTTCCACGAATGGTTCATTTGATGAGCTGCCCTAGCTCTACCCACAGGCCGCCTTCCTCGTGCTGGAGGATTGTTCAATATTTCCCTTTCCACGAATGGTTCATTTTGACGAGCTGCCCTAGCTCTACCCACAGGCCGCCTTCCTCGTGCCGGAGGATTGTTTAATATTCCCTTTCCACGAATGGTTCATTTTGATGAGCTGCCCTAGCTCTCCCACAGGCCGCCTTCTCGTGCTGGAGGATTGTTTAATATTCCTTTCCACGAATGGTTCATTTTGACGAGCTGCCCTAGCTCTACCCACAGGCCGCCTTCCTCGTGCCGGAGGATTGTTTAATATTCCCTTTCCACGAATGGTTCATTTTGATGAGCTGCCCTAGCTCTACCACAGGCCGCCTTCCTCGTGCCGGAGGATTGTTTAATATTTCCCTTTCCACGAATGGTTCATTTTGATGAGCTGCCCTAGCTCTACCCACAGGCGCCTTCCCGTGCCGGAGGATTGTTTAATATTTCCCTTTCACGAATGGTTCATTTGACGAGCTGCCCTAGCTCTACCACAGGCCGCCTTCCTCGTGCCGGAGGATTGTTAATATTTCCCTTTCCACGAATGGTTCATTTTGACGAGCTGCCCTAGCTCTACCCACAGGCCGCCTTCCTCGTGCCGGAGGATTGTTTAATATTTCCCTTTCCACGAATGGTTCATTTTGACGAGCTGCCCTAGCTCTACCCACAGGCCGCCTTCCTCGTGCCGGAGGATTGTTTAATATTTCCCTTTCCACGAATGGTTCATTTTGATGAGCTGCCCTAGCTCTACCCACAGGCCGCCTTCCTCGTGCCGGAGGATTGTTTAATATTCCCTTTCCACGAATGGTTCATTTTGACGAGCTGCCCTAGCTCTACCCACAGGCCGCCTTCCTCGTGCCGGAGGATTGTTTAATATTTCCCTTTCCACGAATGGTTCATTTTGATGAGCTGCCTAGCTCTACCCACAGGCCGCCTTCCTCGTGCCGGAGGATTGTTTAATATTTCCCTTTCCACGAATGGTTCATTTTGATGAGCTGCCCTAGCTCTACCCACAGGCCGCCTTCCTCGTGCCGGAGGATTGTTTAATATTTCCCTTTCCACGAATGGTTCATTTTGATGAGCTGCCCTAGCTCTACCCACAGGCCGCCTTCCTCGTGCCGGAGGATTGTTTAATATTTCCCTTTCCACGAATGGTTCATTTTGATGAGCTGCCCTAGCTCTACCCACAGGCCGCCTTCCTCGTGCCGGAGGATTGTTTAATATTTCCCTTCCACGAATGGTTCATTTTGATGAGCTGCCCTAGCTCTACCCACAGGCCGCCTTCCTCGTGCCGGAGGATTGTTTAATATTTCCCTTTCACGAATGGTTCATTTTGATGAGCTGCCCTAGCTCTACCCACAGGCCGCCTTCCTCGTGCCGGAGGATTGTTTAATATTTCCCTTTCCACGAATGGTTCATTTTGATGAGCTGCCCTAGCTCTACCCACAGGCCGCCTTCCTCGTGCCGGAGGATTGTTTAATATTTCCCTTTCCACGAATGGTTCATTTTGATGAGCTGCCCTAGCTCTACCCACAGGCCGCCTTCCTCGTGCCGGAGGATTGTTTAATATTTCCCTTTCCACGAATGGTTCATTTTGATGAGCTGCCCTAGCTCTACCCACAGGCCGTCTTCTCGTGCCGGAGGATTGTTTAATATTTCCCTTTCCACGAATGGTTCATTTTGATGAGCTGCCCTAGCTCTACCCACAGGCCGCCTTCCTCGTGCCGGAGGATTGTTTAATATTTCCCTTTCCACGAATGGTTCATTTTGATGAGCTGCCCTAGCTCTACCCACAGGCCGCCTTCCTCGTGCCGGAGGATTGTTTAATATTTCCTTTCCACGAATGGTTCATTTTGATGAGCTGCCCTAGCTCTACCCACAGGCCGCCTTCCTCGTGCCGGAGGATTGTTTAATATTTCCCTTTCCACGAATGGTTCATTTTGATGAGCTGCCCTAGCTCTACCCACAGGCCGCCTTCCTCGTGCCGGAGGATTGTTTAATATTTCCCTTTCCACGAATGGTTCATTTTGATGAGCTGCCCTAGCTCTACCCACAGGCCGCCTTCCTCGTGCCGGAGGATTGTTTAATATTTCCCTTTCCACGAATGGTTCATTTTGACGAGCTGCCCTAGCTCTACCCACAGGCCGCCTTCCTCGTGCCGGAGGATTGTTTAATATTTCCCTTTCCACGAATGGTTCATTTTGATGAGCTGCCCTAGCTCTACCCACAGGCCGCCTTCCTCGTGCCGGAGGATTGTTTAATATTTCCCTTTCCACGAATGGTTCATTTTGATGAGCTGCCCTAGCTCTACCCACAGGCCGCCTTCCTCGTGCCGGAGGATTGTTTAATATTTCCCTTTCCACGAATGGTTCATTTTGATGAGCTGCCCTAGCTCTACCCACAGGCCGCCTTCCTCGTGCCGGAGGATTGTTTAATATTCCCTTTCCACGAATGGTTCATTTTGACGAGCTGCCCTAGCTCTACCCACAGGCCGCCTTCCTCGTGCCGGAGGATTGTTTAATATTTCCCTTTCCACGAATGGTTCATTTTGACGAGCTGCCCTAGCTCTACCCACAGGCCGCCTTCCTCGTGCCGGAGGATTGTTTAATATTTCCCTTTCCACGAATGGTTCATTTTGATGAGCTGCCCTAGCTCTACCCACAGGCCGCCTTCCTCGTGCCGGAGGATTGTTTAATATTTCCCTTTCCACGAATGGTTCATTTTGACGAGCTGCCCTAGCTCTACCCACAGGCCGCCTTCCTCGTGCCGGAGGATTGTTTAATATTTCCCTTTCCACGAATGGTTCATTTTGATGAGCTGCCCTAGCTCTACCCACAGGCCGCCTTCCTCGTGCCGGAGGATTGTTTAATATTTCCCTTTCCACGAATGGTTCATTTTGACGAGCTGCCCTAGCTCTACCCACAGGCCGCCTTCCTCGTGCCGGAGGATTGTTTAATATTTCCCTTTCCACGAATGGTTCATTTTGATGAGCTGCCCTAGCTCTACCCACAGGCCGCCTTCCTCGTGCCGGAGGATTGTTTAATATTTCCCTTTCCACGAATGGTTCATTTTGATGAGCTGCCCTAGCTCTACCCACAGGCCGCCTTCCTCGTGCCGGAGGATTGTTTAATATTTCCCTTTCCACGAATGGTTCATTTTGATGAGCTGCCCTAGCTCTACCCACAGGCCGCCTTCCTCGTGCCGGAGGATTGTTTAATATTTCCCTTTCCACGAATGGTTCATTTTGATGAGCTGCCCTAGCTCTACCCACAGGCCGCCTTCCTCGTGCCGGAGGATTGTTTAATATTTCCCTTTCCACGAATGGTTCATTTTGATGAGCTGCCCTAGCTCTACCCACAGGCCGCCTTCCTCGTGCCGGAGGATTGTTTAATATTTCCCTTTCCACGAATGGTTCATTTTGATGAGCTGCCCTAGCTCTACCCACAGGCCGCCTTCCTCGTGCCGGAGGATTGTTTAATATTTCCCTTTCCACGAATGGTTCATTTTGATGAGCTGCCCTAGCTCTACCCACAGGCCGCCTTCCTCGTGCCGGAGGATTGTTTAATATTTCCCTTTCCACGAATGGTTCATTTTGATGAGCTGCCCTAGCTCTACCCACAGGCCGCCTTCCTCGTGCCGGAGGATTGTTCAATATTTCCCTTTCCACGAATGGTTCATTTTGACGAGCTGCCCTAGCTCTACCCACAGGCCGCCTTCCTCGTGCCGGAGGATTGTTTAATATTTCCCTTTCCACGAATGGTTCATTTTGATGAGCTGCCCTAGCTCTACCCACAGGCCGCCTTCCTCGTGCCGGAGGATTGTTTAATATTTCCCTTTCCACGAATGGTTCATTTTGATGAGCTGCCCTAGCTCTACCCACAGGCCGCCTTCCTCGTGCCGGAGGATTGTTTAATATTTCCCTTTCCACGAATGGTTCATTTTGATGAGCTGCCCTAGCTCTACCCACAGGCCGCCTTCCTCGTGCCGGAGGATTGTTTAATATTTCCCTTTCCACGAATGGTTCATTTTGATGAGCTGCCCTAGCTCTACCCACAGGCCGCCTTCCTCGTGCCGGAGGATTGTTTAATATTTCCCTTTCCACGAATGGTTCATTTTGATGAGCTGCCCTAGCTCTACCCACAGGCCGCCTTCCTCGTGCCGGAGGATTGTTTAATATTTCCCTTTCCACGAATGGTTCATTTTGATGAGCTGCCCTAGCTCTACCCACAGGCCGCCTTCCTCGTGCCGGAGGATTGTTTAATATTTCCCTTTCCACGAATGGTTCATTTTGACGAGCTGCCCTAGCTCTACCCACAGGCCGCCTTCCTCGTGCTGGAGGATTGTTCAATATTTCCCTTTCCACGAATGGTTCATTTTGACGAGCTGCCCTAGCTCTACCCACAGGCCGCCTTCCTCGTGCCGGAGGATTGTTTAATATTTCCCTTTCCACGAATGGTTCATTTTGATGAGCTGCCCTAGCTCTACCCACAGGCCGCCTTCCTCGTGCCGGAGGATTGTTTAATATTTCCCTTTCCACGAATGGTTCATTTTGACGAGCTGCCCTAGCTCTACCCACAGGCCGCCTTCCTCGTGCCGGAGGATTGTTTAATATTTCCCTTTCCACGAATGGTTCATTTTGATGAGCTGCCCTAGCTCTACCCACAGGCCGCCTTCCTCGTGCCGGAGGATTGTTTAATATTTCCCTTTCCACGAATGGTTCATTTTGATGAGCTGCCCTAGCTCTACCCACAGGCCGCCTTCCTCGTGCCGGAGGATTGTTTAATATTTCCCTTTCCACGAATGGTTCATTTTGATGAGCTGCCCTAGCTCTACCCACAGGCCGCCTTCCTCGTGCCGGAGGATTGTTTAATATTTCCCTTTCCACGAATGGTTCATTTTGACGAGCTGCCCTAGCTCTACCCACAGGCCGCCTTCCTCGTGCCGGAGGATTGTTTAATATTTCCCTTTCCACGAATGGTTCATTTTGACGAGCTGCCCTAGCTCTACCCACAGGCCGCCTTCCTCGTGCCGGAGGATTGTTTAATATTTCCCTTTCCACGAATGGTTCATTTTGATGAGCTGCCCTAGCTCTACCCACAGGCCGCCTTCCTCGTGCCGGAGGATTGTTTAATATTTCCCTTTCCACGAATGGTTCATTTTGATGAGCTGCCCTAGCTCTACCCACAGGCCGCCTTCCTCGTGCCGGAGGATTGTTTAATATTTCCCTTTCCACGAATGGTTCATTTTGATGAGCTGCCCTAGCTCTACCCACAGGCCGCCTTCCTCGTGCCGGAGGATTGTTTAATATTTCCCTTTCCACGAATGGTTCATTTTGACGAGCTGCCCTAGCTCTACCCACAGGCCGCCTTCCTCGTGCCGGAGGATTGTTTAATATTTCCCTTTCCACGAATGGTTCATTTTGATGAGCTGCCCTAGCTCTACCCACAGGCCGCCTTCCTCGTGCCGGAGGATTGTTTAATATTTCCCTTTCCACGAATGGTTCATTTTGATGAGCTGCCCTAGCTCTACCCACAGGCCGCCTTCCTCGTGCCGGAGGATTGTTTAATCTTCCCTTTCCACGAATGGTTCATTTTGATGAGCTGCCCTAGCTCTACCCACAGGCCGCCTTCCTCGTGCCGGAGGATTGTTTAATATTTCCCTTTCCACGAATGGTTCATTTTGATGAGCTGCCCTAGCTCTACCCACAGGCCGCCTTCCTCGTGCCGGAGGATTGTTTAATATTTCCCTTTCCACGAATGGTTCATTTTGACGAGCTGCCCTAGCTCTACCCACAGGCCGCCTTCCTCGTGCCGGAGGATTGTTTAATATTTCCCTTTCCACGAATGGTTCATTTTGATGAGCTGCCCTAGCTCTACCCACAGGCCGCCTTCCTCGTGCCGGAGGATTGTTTAATATTTCCCTTTCCACGAATGGTTCATTTTGATGAGCTGCCCTAGCTCTACCCACAGGCCGCCTTCCTCGTGCCGGAGGATTGTTTAATATTTCCCTTTCCACGAATGGTTCATTTTGACGAGCTGCCCTAGCTCTACCCACAGGCCGCCTTCCTCGTGCCGGAGGATTGTTTAATATTTCCCTTTCCACGAATGGTTCATTTTGACGAGCTGCCCTAGCTCTACCCACAGGCCGCCTTCCTCGTGCCGGAGGATTGTTTAATATTTCCCTTTCCACGAATGGTTCATTTTGACGAGCTGCCCTAGCTCTACCCACAGGCCGCCTTCCTCGTGCCGGAGGATTGTTTAATATTTCCCTTTCCACGAATGGTTCATTTTGACGAGCTGCCCTAGCTCTACCCACAGGCCGCCTTCCTCGTGCCGGAGGATTGTTTAATATTTCCCTTTCCACGAATGGTTCATTTTGATGAGCTGCCCTAGCTCTACCCACAGGCCGCCTTCCTCGTGCCGGAGGATTGTTTAATATTTCCCTTTCCACGAATGGTTCATTTTGATGAGCTGCCCTAGCTCTACCCACAGGCCGCCTTCCTCGTGCCGGAGGATTGTTTAATATTTCCCTTTCCACGAATGGTTCATTTTGACGAGCTGCCCTAGCTCTACCCACAGGCCGCCTTCCTCGTGCCGGAGGATTGTTTAATATTTCCCTTTCCACGAATGGTTCATTTTGATGAGCTGCCCTAGCTCTACCCACAGGCCGCCTTCCTCGTGCCGGAGGATTGTTTAATATTTCCCTTTCCACGAATGGTTCATTTTGACGAGCTGCCCTAGCTCTACCCACAGGCCGCCTTCCTCGTGCCGGAGGATTGTTTAATATTTCCCTTTCCACGAATGGTTCATTTTGACGAGCTGCCCTAGCTCTACCCACAGGCCGCCTTCCTCGTGCCGGAGGATTGTTTAATATTTCCCTTTCCACGAATGGTTCATTTTGACGAGCTGCCCTAGCTCTACCCACAGGCCGCCTTCCTCGTGCCGGAGGATTGTTTAATATTTCCCTTTCCACGAATGGTTCATTTTGACGAGCTGCCCTAGCTCTACCCACAGGCCGCCTTCCTCGTGCCGGAGGATTGTTTAATATTTCCCTTTCCACGAATGGTTCATTTTGATGAGCTGCCCTAGCTCTACCCACAGGCCGCCTTCCTCGTGCCGGAGGATTGTTTAATATTTCCTTTCCACGAATGGTTCATTTTGATGAGCTGCCCTAGCTCTACCCACAGGCCGCCTTCCTCGTGCTGGAGGATTGTTCAATACTTCCCTTTCCACGAATGGTTCATTTTGACGAGCTGCCCTAGCTCTACCCACAGGCCGCCTTCCTCGTGCCGGAGGATTGTTTAATATTTCCCTTTCCACGAATGGTTCATTTTGATGAGCTGCCCTAGCTCTACCCACAGGCCGCCTTCCTCGTGCCGGAGGATTGTTTAATATTTCCCTTTCCACGAATGGTTCATTTTGATGAGCTGCCCTAGCTCTACCCACAGGCCGCCTTCCTCGTGCCGGAGGATTGTTTAATATTTCCCTTTCCACGAATGGTTCATTTTGATGAGCTGCCCTAGCTCTACCCACAGGCCGCCTTCCTCGTGCCGGAGGATTGTTTAATATTTCCCTTTCCACGAATGGTTCATTTTGATGAGCTGCCCTAGCTCTACCCACAGGCCGCCTTCCTCGTGCTGGAGGATTGTTCAATACTTCCCTTTCCACGAATGGTTCATTTTGATGAGCTGCCCTAGCTCTACCCACAGGCCGCCTTCCTCGTGCCGGAGGATTGTTTAATATTTCCCTTTCCACGAATGGTTCATTTTGATGAGCTGCCCTAGCTCTACCCACAGGCCGCCTTCCTCGTGCTGGAGGATTGTTTAATATTTCCCTTTCCACGAATGGTTCATTTTGACGAGCTGCCCTAGCTCTACCCACAGGCCGCCTTCCTCGTGCCGGAGGATTGTTCAATATTTCCCTTTCCACGAATGGTTCATTTTGACGAGCTGCCCTAGCTCTACCCACAGGCCGCCTTCCTCGTGCCGGAGGATTGTTTAATATTTCCCTTTCCACGAATGGTTCATTTTGACGAGCTGCCCTAGCTCTACCCACAGGCCGCCTTCCTCGTGCCGGAGGATTGTTTAATATTTCCCTTTCCACGAATGGTTCATTTTGACGAGCTGCCCTAGCTCTACCCACAGGCCGCCTTCCTCGTGCCGGAGGATTGTTTAATATTTCCCTTTCCACGAATGGTTCATTTTGGTGAGCTGCCCTAGCTCTACCCACAGGCCGCCTTCCTCGTGCCGGAGGATTGTTTAATATTTCCCTTTCCACGAATGGTTCATTTTGACGAGCTGCCCTAGCTCTACCCACAGGCCGCCTTCCTCGTGCCGGAGGATTGTTTAATATTTCCCTTTCCACGAATGGTTCATTTTGCGAGCTGCCCTAGCTCTACCCACAGGCCGCCTTCCTCGTGCCGGAGGATTGTTTAATATTTCCCTTTTCACGAATGGTTCATTTTGACGAGCTGCCCTAGCTCTACCCACAGGCCGCCTTCCTCGTGCCGGAGGATTGTTTAATATTTCCCTTTCCACGAATGGTTCATTTTGGCGAGCTGCCCTAGCTCTACCCACAGGCCGCCTTCCTCGTGCCGGAGGATTGTTTAATATTTCCCTTTCCACGAATGGTTCATTTTGATGAGCTGCCCTAGCTCTACCCACAGGCCGCCTTCCTCGTGCCGGAGGATTGTTTAATATTTCCCTTTCCACGAATGGTTCATTTTGATGAGCTGCCCTAGCTCTACCCACAACTCCATCGAGACCTGTAGGAACGCCTTCGTCGTGCTGGAGGATTGTTCAATACTTCCCTTTCCACGAATGGTTCATTTTGATGAGCTGCCCTAGCTCTACCCACAGGCCGCCTTCCTCGTGCCGGAGGATTGTTTAATATTTCCCTTTCCACGAATGGTTCATTTTGGCGAGCTGCCCTAGCTCTACCCACAGGCCGCCTTCCTCGTGCCGGAGGATTGTTTAATATTTCCCTTTCCACGAATGGTTCATTTTGATGAGCTGCCCTAGCTCTACCCACAGGCCGCCTTCCTCGTGCCGGAGGATTGTTTAATATTTCCCTTTCCACGAATGGTTCATTTTGATGAGCTGCCCTAGCTCTACCCACAGAACGCCTTCGTCGTGCTGGAGGATTGTTCAATACTTCCCTTTCCACGAATGGTTCATTTTGATGAGCTGCCCTAGCTCTACCCACAGGCCGCCTTCCTCGTGCCGGAGGATTGTTTAATATTTCCCTTTCCACGAATGGTTCATTTTGATGAGCTGCCCTAGCTCTACCCACAGAACGCCTTCGTCGTGCTGGAGGATTGTTCAATACTTCCCTTTCCACGAATGGTTCATTTTGACGAGCTGCCCTAGCTCTACCCACAGGCCGACTTCCTCGTGCCGGAGGATTGTTCAATATTTCCCTTTCCACGAATGGTTCATTTTGATTAGCTGCCCTAGCTCTACCCACAGGCCGCCTTCCTCGTGCTGGAGGATTGTTCAATATTTCCCTTTCCACGAATGGTTCATTTTGACGAGCTGCACTAGCTCTACCCACAGGCCGCCTTCCTCGTGCCGGAGGATTGTTTAATATTTCCCTTTCCACGAATGGTTCATTTTGGCGAGCTGCCCTAGCTCTACCCACAGGCCGCCTTCCTCGTGCCGGAGGATTGTTTAATATTTCCCTTTCCACGAATGGTTCATTTTGGCGTATGGATCAAAGACTTGATTTTTCCAGGTGTTTTCAAATAAATGACTCTTTTCATCCTGTGAAATGTCATTTACGTTACAGTCTAGCATTTTCAGAATAATGTTCTCGTTATTACCCAATGTATGCCAAACCTCAGGCAGGTATTGTTGGCCAAAAGTGTTTCGCACATTTTCTGAGGTTATACTCTAGTACTAAAAAGTAAGTTGTTTAATAGCAATAAGCAGCGCACAGTTCTCAATTACGCATCTTTTTCTTTTACAAATGCGCAATTTCTAAGTGAGGATGTTCATGATTGTGCAATTCAATGGTCAGATTCACGTTTCTTTCATGACATTTACGGGAAATCAAAAGTGAAATGGCTGTTACTCTTTCAGTTTTCGTATTATAATCTGCGCAATTGGGAAATGTACTATTATATTTGATGGCATCTTTTTAATGTTTTGTAAGGCGAACCTCGCTATTAAAAAATGTAGTTCTTTAAAATTACTTTAGTTTAGTTTGCACCAAGTGTCAGTAAAGAATTCAAGAAATATTAACAATTCTTCAACTCGTCTATTCTGGCTCCTTAACTATTTAAATCATTCAAAAGCACTTTAAAAAGGAAAGCCGAGGTGTTTTAAAACTCATTGAAAAATCTCATGGTAACGTTAATCATGAGCGTATTCTGTGCCATTATCATAGATAGGGTTAAGATGTACTCGGCTATCGGCTATAGGGTTACCAGAAATATCCAGCCTCACATTGGCGGGACTTTTGCAATAGCGCTTTTATCATCATTTATCGGGAATCGGCCACATCAGGAAACCCTTTTGGACTTTTCAGTGATCGGTGAAGTGAAGTAAGTTTGCCATACATTGCCACCAATTGATAAACTTAACCTTGGATTTTATTTAAAGTTACATAACTTAACCGACAGCGTTGTTCCGAGAGCTCGAGCAATTCTTTGGTAATTCTTTCGACCGGTACGTGATAACGTGTTACATTGCCCGAGAGGGTCTGCTGAAAATTGCTAAAGAGCTTCACCTAACGCTTTCATTTCGCTAAAGGCCAAAACTTTAAACATTGTGTCGAAGGTAATTAGCATCGATTCCGAACTTCTAAAGGTTAAAAGGCTGTCTTAAACGAAAGCATTTTATATTTTAAGCGATTTTAGTTGTAACAAATATTTTAATATTAAGGATAAATACAGTTTCGCGTGTTGTAAAATTATTCTGTCTTCGTTTTGATTAGATGAGCGGTTTTTCAATTTCGAGAGAAAAGCCATTTAGTTAAAGCCTACAATCATTAACCTGAAAATCATTTGGTAAAACCAGGATTACATACATTTCTTCCACTTGTAATCTTCAAGAAGCCCTAAACTCTATATTTATACATGATTGAAGATAAAGGCTCTATTCTTCGCTAAACCGGCCGCTCCTTCTTCCACACGTCTCATTGGCTATTCACAATTCACATTTACAAGACAACCGTTAATCCTGAATTTTAATCGTGTAGAACACGATTTGAAAACTGGTTTGCACTCGGGTTCGACGCTCATGGGTCGTGAAAATCTTGGCAGGCAAAAGTCGCTCAAATACATTATGCATGACATGAGGGTTGACGGTTTTTACACGTCCTCTTCTTTAATTCAAGCAGAAAGACACAGAAAATGGCCTATTAAAGATTCCAAGTAAAAGAAATTATGAAATTTTGGTTAAAAATTAAGAAGCTAAATATGACTTTTCGGAACGTTAACTGTATTTTTAAAATATTTGAAGCGTACAAAATGGAAAATTCAATTATGGTCTCTCTCTCTTTTGGAAATGTCAAGTAGATTAGGACTTGATTACTTTTGTTATTTTGTTAGAATCTCATTTATATTTCTTGATAGACCTCCTTCTTGGTTTCTGGTATATTATCAATTCCTAATTTAATTGTACAGCATGACTCACTTTAAGGAATCTTATGTTCCATTTTATATGAGTAGACGAATTAAGAAAGCCAGTGATGACTGCATCGAAAAGATGCACATTGAATTCAAAACCCCGACTTAAAGCAAACTAGGAATGGAGAACGTAAAAATTACCCTTCTTGTCTTAATGTTTGCGAGTAGTTTATCTCTTTAAGATTTTATCATCATTTCAATCTGTAATCTGAGGTAGAAAACAAGACTACCCTAGGGCTCGTAATAGTAGCCACATCGTACGAGTGAATAGCCCCTCTATACCCTACCCTAATGAGTGGATAGCGCTATCTTTTACAATGCTTAAATGACTAACCGTGCATAAAATCGAAGTTAATAGCCCCTCAATTCCCTACCCTAAACAGTGATAAAATTATTACCCGTATAAATTTACTTATGCTGTAATTGTAATATTCCGGCGAATCGAAGAACAGATAGCTTTAGTGATTTTCCCTTGATGAGTTTTCAACATAGACATATGCCGATGCACACTTATCGCATCTTATAAATTTATAACATGAACTTATGCCCAGAAGGGTTTGAAAGAGAAAGAATTCGGTAAAACACCCAACTTGAGTTCTTTCTTTATGTAAACCCCGAACTTTTCATTGTATAGAAAGTTCGGATTCTCAGAAAAGTCATGGCTTAAAGTATGAAAAATTTTAAAGAGAGAATGAAATTTCTCGTTTTAGGTAAGGCAATATGATAAACTTGAGTGTTCAAAAGACTACAGATATTACTGTTTGTTCATTAATATTTTCACAGTGCATCCCCATTGTACTGCTAGAGATAAATCATAAGCCTTTCCGAATGATGTAAAAACCAGTTCAATGTTGTAAACTTTCTAAGCAATAGAAACTGGTTTCCGAAAACAGACAAATAGACATGATTATTTCTTTATCCTATATGAAGAATTAAATAAGCTTTACATTTACGCATTAGTCATTCTAACCACTGTTAAGGCAGTTTATAAAATAATGCTACACCTCAATGAAAAATAGTGTAATATCAGTTTATAAATCCAAAAACCATATATTTAAGAGAAATTTCCATTTTTCCAGCTGCATTATTTTACATTGAAGGAGTCTTTATAATTCAGTAGCTAAAGAAATGTGATTTTTACTCACATATCGAGCGTCTAATTTGCTGTATAAGCAACTTGGATATTTGTCTTTGAAATTTTCACTAATAATAATAATTTTCCCTAATATTTAAGATCTTCTCATTATTGTTAAACCTGGTAAGTAAGCTCATATGAACCCTGCAGTTATGGGTGATATAGTAGACTTAATGCGTAAGAATAAAAACCATTTTTCCAGGTCATAACTCGAAGTTACAATCACTTCTGTTCTAGTAAAAAAATGGTGTCAGTGCTCAACTGAACTATGCCGGTTATCCAACCTAGCTTGTGGAACAATTTGAACTGTACTTCTGTTTATGAATTATTAGTTGCAAATTTAAGGGAATCAAAATCAGTCACGCGTTGAATTCGTTTCGAGTCATGATTTTTAATAATTTTAATTCACGGTTACTGACGTTGTTTTCAATTGCCGCGTATTTCGTAGCAGCTATGGTTTCTAAACATATATCAATGTCATTTGAAAAATAATCTCAACACGTAAGTGGCGAAACTGAAATGAATATCTGTATCTACTAGAAAATCAAGGCCACATAAACATCTTTGCAAAGTCGACAAAAATAGTAAGAGCCATCGCAAAACATATGAGTTGGTTCATAAAATGATTGCTTTTTTCTAAAACGTCGCAGGTAGTACCTCGTATTATTTTATATCCTTTATAACCTGGAAAAATATAATTAATATAATATATTAATTGTAGCCGAGATTATTGATTAGGTAATGGCAAATGCATACTTGACCTAACGTTTATTTTCTCGTCGCGGACTTGTGGTTTTCTTAGCAATTATTTTCATGGTTCAGTCCCCATTTCTTGCCATCTCGTGAATCGATTTCAACGCATATAATGAGAACCTTACGCTTTCATTCTTTTCCCGACAGCCAGCCTTATGAACGCGACTAAAATTGCTAGATTTGTTATAACGTTATCCAATTATTTGACTCTTAAAGATGACAATGCACGAATATTCGAGGGATGGCTTGGACCAATTATCAATCCAGTGTAACGGAATTTAGAAAAGAGGTGAGTATAAAAGTCCATAACTCTCTTCCCTTAACAGTGGGGAGAGAACTTGCAAACTCTACGCAGAAGGATTTGTTCCCAGGTTCTTCTTTTGGTGCTAGAGTTCGGGGTTGAACCCGGGACACTCTTGTTGCGCTACCCCCACTACCTCAATGTATATTATGAAAACTGTTTTTCGTTTTATTTTTTACTCCCAAGTGGTTACCAAATTAAGCTCCATCTTTTGAAAATCACGGATGGATACAGAGGAGGAAGGGATTTCGAGAATCTTCTTAAGGACAATGTTAGTACTGTTTGTAAAAGATTACCCATTGTTTTTCAAATTTAGTAATTGTAAGAACTTTCGTATAGGTGTCAGACATTGCTTTTCCGCTTTACGTTTTAGAAGACGAAAACGATTTGTCCATCGCTAGTGTTGGAGGTCCATATATGTTGAATGAAGTTAAAATTCTTAGCGGAGGTCCAATCAATCGAGAATTTGGAATGTTCGATATCATACACATATTCCAATTAAAGGTGATAATCTAACGTTGTTTAGTGTAGTCTGAAACCAATCATATGCTGATGAAACGGCTTTCCCGGAGTGTTTTTACATTTAGTAGCGGATATTTTTATTGGTCTCCCTACATTCATAAGTAGATATTATATCCATGAAAAGTTTTAGTTCATGGACCACGCTTCTCAATACTTCCAATTTCTTGTAGGCCTACTTTTGACGATTATAATATATTGAGGTCACGGGCGTGCAAACCTAACTTGATATTCTTTAAAACTGCCACCATTATCCTAAAGAGTTGCCAAACGTATTTCCCGGTAGTTTTAAGTTCATATTCCTTTTATTTATTTCTATTCATAGAAAAAGTTATACCTTTAAGTCTTAGCCCCTTCTGGGTGCCAGTTAAAAATCACGGGTTTATTTTATAAAGATTCTATTGAAAATGTTAAGCCCCTTCTGGGCGTCACTTTATCAAATTGACAACTGACTATGGAGCCCAGATTCAAAGTTATATATTTTTGTGCGTGCTTTCTCAATTAGCGATGCCAGTAAAATGCCTTTAGAAATAGTTTGCTAGGTAGGGTTTACGTAAAAATCCGTGGTAAACCCACGATACAGTGCGCGTTCTTTTGCGCCAAAACCAAACCAGACCTATATAGTAAAATATGACAAATACCACCGATGAACGTTCGGTGATTGATTTTTAAGACCAAGTACCACGACCCGTCACGTGACCTCTCTCTCGCCTATACAGTGTGGAAAAGATCAGAGTGCCCACATTTTTCGGACATTTTATAACAAAAAAAACTCGAGATCAATAAGGAAATTAATTGTAGTACATTTTCCAGACTCATGGAAATTTAATTAAAGAATTCTCTGGCATCCACTAAACAAATGGTTCACGTAGTTTCAAATTATCGCAAAAATGAGAATTTGTAAGAAATCAAAACAATAATGTTAATGAAAAATTAGATTCTGTATGATATCATAAGTTTTGCAAGATTAATCCTGTGACAAACAGGAAATTAATGTCCTTTAGCGCAAATGTTCGATGTGCCTACCATCTTGATGTAGACATTCTTCAAGTCTACTGGCCATTGATTCGCGGGCGTAGCGAAGCATTCCTGGGGTGATGTTGGCAATGGCGATTCTTATTCTGGCTATAAGGTCGTCGGGTGAATCTGGTTCAGTTGCGTATACCTTTCCCTTGAGGAAGAAATCTAACGGAGTTAGGTCAGGAGACCTTGGAGGCCAGAGCGTTAGTCCACCCCTACCAATCCATCGGTTAGGGAACTCGTTATTCAGCCACTCTCTTACGGGTACGGCGAAGTGCGGTGGCGCCATCCTGTTGAAACCACATATCCCTCACTACTGCCAAGGGTAAATTATTAATGGCATCAGTAAATTCTTGACGCAAAAACTTCAATTAACGTTGCCCGGTGATGTTCTCGTCAAAAAAGAATGGCCCAATGATTCTGTCGCCAATGATGCCAACCCACACATTGGTTTTCAAACGCACCTGATAATAATGCTCCCGAAGCCAGTGAGGATTTTGCTGCGACCAATAGTGAAGGTTATGTCTGTTGACTGTTCCATCTTGATGGAATGTAGCTTCGTCAGAGAACATAACCTTGCTAAGGAAACCTGGAATTTCTTCATCGAGGAACCGCATTGGCATACAAAAGTCCTGACGCCTAAGATAGTCATCCCCTGTTAACCGATTGGCGGACTGCCCGTCACCTTTCTGCCTCGATAGAGACATCATTTCTTCAATCGCATGTCTAATTTCCGACTTACCTTTTTAAGCTGTTTGCCCATAGCAACAGCTTTATACGGCGACCCTGGAAACAGGCTGGCTTGCTGGCAGGCAGGCAGGCAAGCAGGCAGGCAGGCAGGCTGGCTGTTTCGCGTTCGCGTTCATTTTCGTAAATTTAAATTACGCGGCAGATCTTGCCGGAATTTCATTATCCACCGCACTAGCGACATCTAGACTAAATTCGATCATATTTTCGACGAGAAAATGCGGTCTCTCGGAGGTATCGGGTTTCGAACTGAGGTCTACGGTGTGGGATGCGGAGACTCAACGTCTGAGCCACTACGATTGATGTTAAGCTATCGATATTTTTCCTATACTTTTCCACGCCTTGCTTATTGGTATCCCTAATTTGGGGTTTTGTTAAAGACAATATCACACTGCAAACAGCGTTAATATGCCTTGGGCATATCTTGTTTTAGTTACCTCCCTTTATTTGTAAGATGTAGATTTGATTTGGGTCTTGCCTACGTATTCCAGGACTCGTTTTGCGTAGTTCAAAGAGCCAATCATAAGAGAGGAGGAGGGTGCATATTGAGTGTTAGAGCTCTAGTACCTAGAAGTGCCTCTTGTTTATCGTTGGGAAAGAAGCTACCACCACGTAGTTGATGTCCTCTTGAACTAAACCCAACCCAAATCTTAAACAAGAGGTTAGAAGAGGTACATTCATTGTTTTATAGATTCGTGGTAGAACGCCATATACGGAATATTAATGTTTAAGAATGCAATATATTTTAAGGTTGGTGGCATATTTAAATTCGCTTAACATTACAAACGGGTGTCAGGTCTTATCTACAAAGGCCTACCGGACCTATAGAATTCTTTCAATATTCAACTAAAATCGCAGTATACTTCATTCGTAACAACTAATTTTTAACTTCAAAAATAAATGCTCTTGTATTAAGTTCTACTTAAAAATTCATAAATATTCATTACGCTTACCTTTACACGCCATTTTCAGTAAAGATATTGCTTTGCAAAAAACAAGCGTGTGTTGCCTCTCAGTTTCAACACCTTATTTTGATAAAAGTCGTTTCAATTCATTGTAATTTAAAGATAAAAGAGGCCAAAGGTCATGGCGATTGTAAAATAACTAACTTTTATAGCCGAGTGCCGAGGAAAGAACTATTCACCCGTGCACTGCAGAAATTTCCGTCTTTGTTTAGAATTTTTTTATGATTTTATCAGAAAGCTCTGTGATTCGTTAGTAAAGCCTCTGGAGGTTCATGACGTCGTAAGTAGAGAAAGAACTCTGATTTGCTGGTTAAGATGAAAGATACAACGTCTACTCTATAATGAACACGTAGATGGCAAATAAATAAATTAAAAAAAATAATATAATTTAAAAATAAAGGCGTCGTATCCTGCGTTTTGGGCCAATGATAACCAGCCCCCGTATTCTGCAGGCTTAACCTTCTGCGTCCACTTGGATTATCGTCGCTTATTGGTCCTTGGAGAACTGGATTCTGGCTTCTTATTGGCGGCCTATGTTTCGAGGCGAAATTGTATTCTAGTCTGACATTGGTAGTTCATACAAGCAAGGAAAGAGAGTGGTTCAGTTCAGTTAGCTTTACAATTGACACTGAACGTAGGGTGCAATGTTAATAAATTGTGTACATCAAAGGTCAGTGCAATAACCTTTGACCTCTATGTTTAGATACTTTATGCCATATTTTTCGTGAAAAATCAAATAGCAGACTATTTTTCCCAATTCGCACATATTTAGGGTTAGTGTACTATATCTCGGTAACGTGACTTTGGAATGGAATTTATCCAAGTATTGAATGTGTAACATAGTGTAGTTTATGGTAGACCAAGTATAATTTTGCATTACAATAATATAACTTCACAATCTTTACTTAAAAAGATTGCATTGTAACAGGCGTTAATTCCGGTCGGCAAAAACCATGTGGTAGAAGTGTTGCATCATTGAAAGGGGTGTGACTGTGTAGCTGAACCGTGCAATGCTATCTAATATTGTGGACAGTAGACTGGTTAGGCTTTGGAGAGCCTATCTGTCCTTATGAAAGAGAGATTACAATTCACAGAAATCGAAGACATATTTGTTGTGATATACCATTCCAGTTCACGGGTAGAATGTATAATGTTACCAAGTAAGAAGCTGAGAAAAACTCTGCCGGAGGTCGAAGAAGCCTATAAAAATAGATTTTCAGTCGTAATTCCCAGGTTTTATCTTGGCATTTGCAATTTCTGTTAGTCCTGGATGAGTATTGATTGTTGGTATCGAGTACCTCTATCGAATATCAATACTAGAACGTGTATCAATAATCAGTTTTACATATCCTGACTTGAATTTACATTCGACATATAAATGCTCGAACGAAAGGACACTATTAAAACTTCACCCTGTTGCCATAGTGTCGCACACTCTATGGTATCACCTTGAATGAAGCGTATCTTATTGACTGCGTTCAAATTATTTTGGCTTTTCAACTAACGTTTCAGTTATTTGATATGGTCATTTAGGCAAACGAAAAAGTCGAAACAGGAACCCTCTTGTGATATGTCGGTTTCAAGCAGTTTTATTCATACTTTCTAACAAACATTTAATTAAAATTATATGTACCTTTAAACACTCTCTCTTATATCTTAAACAAAAGGCTGATATTAATTCATTTGTGGTGACATTAAGTAGCTGCAAATCCTGTATATTAGGATCAAAATGTTGTGTAGCCTTAAACATTTGTTATATATTTGTAAATAAAGTGGTAAATACATTGTATTTGATGTTGATTATAACAATTTGAAGTTGGTATTTTAGATTGAAGCGTAGACGTCATCAATATTGACTGTCAATTATACCAGTGTTTTATCCCAAATCTTAAGTACAACAAAGACTCATTGACATTCATATTGTCTCACACTTCCGTAACCATATTTAGCAGTTGAACGTACTGCATCATTTACTTATCAACCCATCTATCATAATTTCCTTCTTTGATTATATCACACGCACAGTCCAAATCCGCCAATAAAAAGCCAGAATCCACTTCTCTACAGACCAATTAGTGACCATAATCCTAGTGGGGGCGGAAGGCCAAGCCTGCAGAATACAGCGGCAGTATTAAAAAAGTGGGGCCCTGCGTAAAGGGTTAGTTACATGCTAACGTATTAAAAAATGTCTAAAGCGATAGTCGCTCAGTATTTATATTCATTTTTAAGGAGGTCAATAAATTATTGTTACAATAACAGTTTCACGATAGCGGTGTTGAACACCGAATCAACACTTGTCTGATCATGACAAACGTATCCTAAATCGTACGCAGCTTGATTCGAATGTTGACAACGCCAATGTTGCTTTTTATTATACTTGTGAACAAGACCTAAATTAAATGTTGTAGTCGGTACGTGCTGTCCACAATTTACCGGATCAATCTGACTTAGATATCTCCACGAATCAAATTGAGAATAGCAAGACGTTTCAACGATAATTTTATCAAAACAGTTTTTTAAAATCTCACTGAACAGAATTTAATGATTTACTTTTTTATGATCTATTCCAGAATTGTTTAAAACATCCTTATTTGCTGCCTTCTTTTCCCTCCGGGCCAATATACCTGGAGACGGATATCTCCGGCTACGCGGCATGTGCTGCGACCGAATCTAACCACTGTTCTATTAGCTTTTATCGCCATTTCGCGTTCTTCAAACATGGGTATGAATTCATCGCCCAACAAAGAAACTGACGATCCGCTATCTAACAAGCCAAGGAACGATTGCCCCATAGCTTGAAATCTCAACAATGGGGGAGTTTTCTCGCCAAAATCGGAACAGCGTATAACCGATGGCGCGAAAATTCGAGTTTTCGAATTTCTTGCCTGGTTTTTGGCCCTCGTTATTTTGGTTTAAATTTTATCACGAGACCCCTCCCTAGAATAATTCGGATTTCCGATTATCTTGGTTGCCTCGTTTGCCCATTTCCCGGATTAGTACAATCCCTTTTGAAATGGCCGGGTTTGGTTGCACTTGTAACAGCGCCCAATAACCCGATTACCTCTCCTTTGGACTGGATTTCCGCCATTGGATTGTGCATTGAAAGTTGCACCAGAATTATTACCTGAGCGAGTATTAACTCCGCTCATCACTTGTCTCTGTACTCTAAAATAAGAGTACGGATCCAAGGCTGCCAATCCTACTCCCACCTGATTTCCCGCAAATGCATTTGCATCCGAAGAAACAGACATAGTGACGGCTTTACTAACCGATTGATGCGATTGCTCAATCGTAGCGCTTGCCCCATATGCTAGACCTGGTTCTAAGGATTCCGCCATTGACGGTGGGGGTCTGTACATTACCTCGGCTAGGAGATCAGATTGAATAATCTTAGCCTCCTCAGCCAATTCAGCAAGGGTAGCGAAAGCTTTCCCCCTTAGCATTCTACGGTATGTCGGATGACACTGCCGTAGGACTCGCTGAATTTGTACCGACTCAGACTCCGGTGTTTCTAATCGGTGAGAATACTCCGATAAACAATGGATGTACTGAGTCAATGGTTCATTTTCTCCTTGAGTTCGGTTATCCAACTCAATTTGAAGGCGCCTAGTAGCCTGATACACTTTTCTAAAACAATCTCGGAATTCCGAAAGGTTTTTGAAAGCGGCTGAACCCCCCACAAATTTAAAACAGCGATCGGCCGGCCCTTGTAAAGACAGAGGGATCACGTGAAAAAGGATATCCTTATCACTATAGCCGGTCGCTGATTGAAACCGCAGAAGAGCCTCGAGGAAATCCATCGGAGATTTCTCATCTGCGGGGCCTAAATAGGTTGGAGCGTATACTCGCAACCTTACCTGGGGAGTTTGCGTTGGATTTCCAACGTCAGCTACCCCACTACCTGAGACAAAAATTTGGAAGGCTTGACGCAAGGCATCACCAATAATTTGACTCATTTGTAGCGCCGGATCTCCGGACACTGCGCCTTCGTCATTATTAGTGGAACCCCCGGATCTAGTTTCCGGCATAACTAAATATAGCGGTATCGCTATATCCAACTTACTTAACACTAAACTAACTACCAATCAACTAAATCGGCTCGCGACCACAACACTTTTTACCTCTCCGATTGACGTATGTCACGGAGAGGTTCTAATTTCGACGTGTCTGTCTGTCTGTCTGTTGTTATTGACTTTACACCCCAGGGGACCGCGTTCGCAGTTTTCAAATCGGAGCAAACGTTTTCCCAAATTCCGGACCGCATTTACAGTTTGGAAAATTGTATTCCACTTACCATAGCTATTATCCATTACCTGTCTAACACCACCATCCTCTGGCCATTTGTTCAATACTTCCCTTTCCACGAATGGTTCATTTTGATTAGCTGCCCTAGCTCTACCCACAGGCCGCCTTCCTCGTGCTGGAGGATTGTTTAATATTTCCCTTTCCACGAATGGTTCATTTTGATGAGCTGCCCTAGCTCTACCCACAGGCCGCCTTCCTCGTGCCGGAGAATTGTTTAATATTTCCCTTTCCACGAATGGTTCATTTTGATGAGCTGCCCTAGCTCTACCCACAGGCCGTCTTCCTCGTGCTGGAGGATTGTTTAATATTTCCCTTTCCACGAATGGTTCATTTTGACGAGCTGCCCTAGCTCTACCCACAGGCCGCCTTCCTCGTGCCGGAGGATTGTTTAATATTTCCCTTTCCACGAATGGTTCATTTTGGCGAGCTGCCCTAGCTCTACCCACAGGCCGCCTTCCTCGTGCCGGAGGATTGTTTAATATTTCCCTTTCCACGAATGGTTCATTTTGATGAGCTGCACTAGCTCTACCCACAGGCCGCCTTCCTCGTGCCCGAGGATTGTTTAATATTTCCCTTTCCACGAATGGTTCATTTTGACGAGCTGCCCTAGCTCTACCCACAGGCCGCCTTCCTCGTGCTGGAGGATTGTTTAATATTTCCCTTTCCACGAATGGTTCATTTTGACGAGCTGCCCTAGCTCTACCCACAGGCCGTCTTCCGCGTGCCGGAGGATTGTTTAATATTTCCCTTTCCACGAATGGTTCATTTCGATGAGCTGCCCTAGCTCTACCCACAGAACGCCTTCGTCGTGCTGGAGGATTGTTCAATACTTCCCTTTCCACGAATGGTTCATTTTGACGAGCTGCCCTAGCTCTACCCACAGGCCGCCTTCCTCGTGCCGGAGGATTGTTTAATATTTCCCTTTCCACGAATGGTTCATTTTGACGAGCTGCCCTAGCTCTACCCACAGGCCGCCTTCCTCGTGCTGGAGGATTGTTTAATATTTCCCTTTCCACGAATGGTTCATTTTGACGAGCTGCCCTAGCTCTACCCACAGGCCGTCTTCCTCGTGCCGGAGGATTGTTTAATATTTCCCTTTCCACGAATGGTTCATTTCGATGAGCTGCCCTAGCTCTACCCACAGAACGCCTTCGTCGTGCTGGAGGATTGTTCAATACTTCCCTTTCCACGAATGGTTCATTTTGACGAGCTGCCCTAGCTCTACCCACAGGCCGCCTTCCTCGTGCCGGAGGATTGTTTAATATTTCCCTTTCCACGAATGGTTCATTTTGACGAGCTGCCCTAGCTCTACCCACAGAACGCCTTCGTCGTGCTGGAGGATTGTTCAATACTTCCCTTTCCACGAATGGTTCATTTTGACGAGCTGCCCTAGCTCTACCCACCGGCCGACTTCTTCGTGCCGGAGGATTGTTCAATATTTCCCTTTCCACGAATGGTTCATTTTGATGAGCTGCCCTAGCTCTACCCATAGGCCGCCTTCCTCGTGCCGGAGGATTGTTTAATACTTCCCTTTCCACGAATGGTTCATTTTGATGAGCTGCCCTAGCTCTACCCACAGGCCGCCTTCCTCGTGCTGGAGGATTGTTTAATATTTCCCTTTCCACGAATGGTTCATTTTGACGAGCTGCTCTAGCTCTACCCACAAGCCGCCTTCCTCGTGCCGGAGGATTGTTTAATATTTCCCTTTTCACGAATGGTTCATTTTGATTAGCAGCCCTAGCTCTACCCACAGGCCGCCTTCCTCGTGCTGGAGGATTGTTCAATACTTCCCTTTCCACGAATGGTTCATTTTGACGAGCTGCCCTAGCTCTACCCACAGGCCGCCTTCCTCGTGCCGGAGGATTGTTTAATATTTCCCTTTCCACGAATGGTTCATTTTGGCGAGCTGCCCTAGCTCTTCCCACAGGCCGCCTTCCTCGTGCCGGAGGACTGTTTAATATTTCCCTTTCCACGAATGGTTCATTTTGACGAGCTGCCCTAGCTCTACCCACAGGCCGCCTTCCTCGTGCCGGATGATTGTTTAATATTTCCCTTTCCACGAATGGTTCATTTTGACGAGCTGCCCTAGCTCTACCCACAGGCCGCCTTCCTCGTGCCGGAGGATTGTTTAATATTTCCCTTTCCACGAATGGTTCATTTTGATGAGCTGCCCTAGCTCTACCCACAGGCCGCCTTCCTCGTGCCGGAGGATTGTTTAATATTTCCCTTTCCACGAATGGTTCATTTTGATGAGCTGCCCTAGCTCTACCCACAGAACGCCTTCGTCGTGCTGGAGGATTGTTCAATACTTCCCTTTCCACGAATGGTTCATTTTGACGAGCTGCCCTAGCTCTACCCACCGGCCGCCTTCCTCGTGCCGGAGGATTGTTCAATATTTCCCTTTCCACGAATGGTTCATTTTGATGAGCTGCCCTAGCTCTAACCATAGGCCGCCTTCCTCGTGCCGGAGGATTGTTTAATACTTCCCTTTCCACGAATGGTTCATTTTGATGAGCTGCCCTAGCTCTACCCATAGGCCGCCTTCCTCGTGCCGGAGGATTGTTTAATATTTCCCTTTCCACGAATGGTTCATTTTGACGAGCTGCTATAGCTCTACCCACAGAACGCCTTCGTCGTGCTGGAGGATTGTTCAATACTTCCCTTTCCACGAATGGTTCATTTTGACGAGCTGCCCTAGCTCTACCCACAGGCCGCCTTCCTCGTGCCGGAGGATTGTTCAATATTTCCCTTTCCACGAATGGTTCATTTTGATGAGCTGCCCTAGCTCTACCCATAGGCCGCCTTCCTCGTGCCGGAGGATTGTTTAATATTTCCCTTTCCACGAATGGTTCATTTTGACGAGCTGCCCTAGCTCTACCCACAGGCCGCCTTCCTTGTGCTGGAGGATTGTTTAATATTTCCCTTTCCATGAATGGTTCATTTTGACGAGCTGCCCTAGCTCTACCCACAGGCCGTCTTCCTCGTGCCGGAGGATTGTTTAATATTTCCCTTTCCACGAATGGTTCATTTCGATGAGCTGCCCTAGCTCTACCCACAGAACGCCTTCGTCGTGCTGGAGGATTGTTCAATACTTCCCTTTCCACGAATGGTTCATTTTGACGAGCTGCCCTAGCTCTACCCACAGGCCGCCTTCCTCGTGCCGGAGGATTGTTTAATATTTCCCTTTCCACGAATGGTTCATTTTGACGAGCTGCCCTAGCTCTACCCACAGAACGCCTTCGTCGTGCTGGAGGATTGTTCAATACTTCCCTTTCCACGAATGGTTCATTTTGACGAGCTGCCCTAACTCTACCCACCGGCCGACTTCTTCGTGCCGGAGGATTGTTCAATATTTCCCTTTTCACGAATGGTTCATTTTGATGAGCTGCCCTAGCTCTACCCATAGGCCGCCTTCCTCGTGCCGGAGGATTGTTTAATACTTCCCTTTCCACGAATGGTTCATTTTGATGAGCTGCCCTAGCTCTACCCACAGGCCGCCTTCCTCGTGCTGGAGGATTGTTTAATAGTTCCCTTTCCACGAATGGTTCATTTTGACGAGCTGCTCTAGCTCTACCCACAAGCCGCCTTCCTCGTGCCGGAGGATTGTTTAATATTTCCCTTTTCACGAATGGTTCATTTTGATTAGCAGCCCTAGCTCTACCCACAGGCCGCCTTCCTCGTGCTGGAGGATTGTTTAATACTTCCCTTTCCACGAATGGTTCATTTTGACGAGCTGCCCTAGCTCTACCCACAGGCCGCCTTCCTCGTGCCGGAGGATTGTTTAATATTTCCCTTTCCACGAATGGTTCATTTTGGCGAGCTGCCCTAGCTCTACCCACAGGCCGCCTTCCTCGTGCCGGAGGACTGTTTAATATTTCCCTTTCCACGAATGGTTCATTTTGACGAGCTGCCCTAGCTCTACCCACAGGCCGCCTTCCTCGTGCCGGATGATTGTTTAATATTTCCCTTTCCACGAATGGTTCATTTTGACGAGCTGCCCTAGCTCTACCCACAGGCCGACTTCCTCGTGCCGGAGGATTGTATAATATTTCCCTTTCCACGAATGGTTCATTTTGATGAGCTGCCCTAGCTCTACCCACAGGCCGCCTTCCTCGTGCCGGAGGATTGTTTAATATTTCCCTTTCCACGAATGGTTCATTTTGATGAGCTGCCCTAGCTCTACCCACCGGCCGACTTCCTCGTGCCGGAGGATTGTTCAATATTTCCCTTTCCACGAATGGTTCATTTTGATGAGCTGCCCTAGCTCTAACCATAGGCCGCCTTCCTCGTGCCGGAGGATTGTTTAATACTTCCCTTTCCACGAATGGTTCATTTTGATGAGCTGCCCTAGCTCTACCCATAGGCCGCCTTCCTCGTGCCGGAGGATTGTTCAATATTTCCCTTTCCACGAATGGTTCATTTTGATGAGCTGCCCTAGCTCTAACCATAGGCCGCCTTCCTCGTGCCGGAGGATTGTTTAATACTTCCCTTTCCACGAATGGTTCATTTTGACGAGCTGCCCTAGCTCTACCCACCGGCCGACTTCCTCGTGCCGGAGGATTGTTCAATATTTCCCTTTCCACGAATGGTTCATTTTGATGAGCTGCCCTAGCTCTACCCATAGGCCGCCTTCCTCGTGCCGGAGGATTGTTTAATACTTCCCTTTCCACGAATGGTTCATTTTGACGAGCTGCCCTAGCTCTACCCACAGGCCGCCTTCCTCGTGCTGGAGGATTGTTCAATACTTCCCTTTCCACGAATGGTTCATTTTGACGAGCTGCCCTAGCTCTACCCACAGGCCGCCTTCCTCGTGCCGGAGGATTGTTCAATATTTCCCTTTCCACGAATGGTTCATTTTGATGAGCTGCCTAGCTCTACCCACAGGCCGCCTTCCTCGTGCCGGAGGATTGTTAATACTTCCCTTTCCACGAATGGTTCATTTTGATGAGCTGCCCTAGCTACCCACAGGCCGCTTTCTCGTGCGGAGGATTGTTTAATATTTCCCTTCCACGAATGGTTCATTTTGACGAGCTGCCCTAGCTCTACCACAGGCCGCCTTCCTCGTGCCGGAGGATTGTTTAATATTCCCTTTCCACGAATGGTCATTTTGACGAGCTGCCCTAGCTCTACCCCAGGCCGCCTTCCTCGTGCGGAGGATTGTTAATATTTCCCTTCCACGAATGGTTCATTTTGACGAGCTGCCCTAGCTCTACCACAGGCCGCCTTCCTCGTGCCGGAGGATTGTTA
>JAEQBA010002679.1:29306-48478 GCA_019434445.1 Phalangium opilio
CCTTTCCTAACCCTAACCTAACCTAACCTGACCTATAAAACATACATATTCTACAAGGCATGTGTTTATTGTTTAAAAACCATAATAATAAAGACATTATTGTTCAAGGACCTTTTTTTGAAAAAGGCCCGCGGTTTATTATGCAATGGGTTAACATTAATCTCGGTCCGTACAATAAAAATAACAATTCTTATGCAAATAGGAACACAAATTGAGCAAATAGGACCTTTAATAGGGGTAAATAAGGATTTGAAATGGGGTATATAAAGGTTTGCAATGGTGTAAATATTTGTAAACGGCGTGAATCGATGCACTATTTAAATATATAACAATTGGTGGCTGCTTTCCACCTTTTATTTAATCTAATGGCATTTAAAAATACAGCTTCATTTTCAAGTTAGTTTAGCACTTTTTATTGTTGTATTCGAAGGTGTTATTTAATTTAATTTAGGTTTCATTTGCCCACCTTCTAACAAATGGAGTTTTTTGAGTCATTGTTCCACCTTATATGGAAGTGTATGGTTTTTTTAAAAATTAACACCATTTAATGGTATAATCGAAGGTGTTATTTTAAAACTTTTAGGTATAATTTTAGCACCTTTTATCGAATGATGTTTCTGGAACCTTTTTTTAAGAAAATCATTTTAGCTAAAGGTGTTAATAAAATATCGCTATATTTTCACATCATTTCAACACTCTGTCAAGGTGTACAAACAGTGAAGACTAAATTTTACACCACTACAACACACCCTTTACGGTACCATAATGTTTTGGAGTGCATGGTAATTACCATCAACAATGTGCTAGTTCCATGTTATTATAAACGCAGTTAAAAGTAGGATTTATATTTTTCTCCATGAGTAAGTGCAATTACCCCAGATATATGGATTGCAAAAGCTGCTATGGCCGTTGAAAACAACGTAAAATACATTTTAGAAAGTCGTTCTCTCAATATTCCTTGTATTTTATCTATAACATGAATACCTTGTTTTCGAGATTTTCAAAAGCGATTTATATTTTTGCAATTATTCCCACCACGAACATTATGCATCATAACATTGTGAAATTAAACTATATCGACCGTTTTAACACAAGGTAAACTGCTTTGAGGCAAATGACAAGCGAACGCGTTCGATATTTCCCCCATCTTACCGACAACGGACGCAAGCTCATAGTTCAGCTCTACGAAAACTTCCTCCGTCATTAAGGTAACATGAGAAGTAGTCTATAATGCACAGTCAAAGATGTTGAATTTAACGTTTTTTTTTCCAATATGTTGATCGCGAAAGGATATTGCAACGGACTGCCCCTGGGAAAAACTAATTTGGCCGGTCGTGAAAAAAAGGGGATTTCCGTTACAGGACGTTAGGTAGCCCTAATTTAATTAAGGGGGACCTCGTGACAACGTTAAGTCTTAAAAAACGGGAATTAAAGATAGGCCTACTTAAATAACTTCCTCCCGTTGGAATTTACCAAAAGAAATTATTCATACCTTCTGCTCATGTTGAAATTGACAAAGAATTTAATAAACTTGTTGAGTTTTACAAAGAAAATACTTCACGAAGATTTTCCCGAGGGACGACGGCGCGATTGTTCAAACGTTTTCGCGGGTCGCGGGACAGAGCTTCTCCCCGAGGACGGCTTCCTTGGAGTTGACGTGAAGAACAGGAACAAAAAGAGAAGAGCCGTGGGTCTTCCACGCGCTTATATACAAAATCATAAAGAAGGAAGAGAGAGAAGGAAGAAGGAGGTGACGTAGACGGCGAAAGGAGCGGACATATTCCGAGGAATATGTCTGTCCCTTTTGTCGTCTGCAACGGTTTCTGGACGAAACCGCTGCAAACCGCCCCCTCGAAAAAAAGAGAATTAGGATAGGAAAAAGAAAAGGGGAAGATAAGGGAAGGGGTTTACGTAACCCGTATAACGAAAAAAAATTATTTTTTTTTTCCAGTTCATTTAAATTTTTAATACGCAATGCGCGTGTTGTGTATACCAAGTTGGCGATCTTTTTGAACAAATTTTCTTGGGCATAGCGACGATCTGTGCATTCCCTCAGCGTTACAGGCGACGCATTTGTAGTGAGGGGGAGGTCGTGTAATTACGGGGAATCCTTGGGGAGTGACCGGATATAGGCGTATTAAATCTCCCTGTGAGATGTTTTCCCAAGTGACCGGGAACAATTCCCTATTCCTTGGCGGAGCCCTTTGATAAGGTTGTTCTTGTAAGAATAGCTTGGCGTATTCGTCTAGTTCATATGTGTTTTCTTGGGGAATCGGAATCGGCCCGTAATCCATGAAGTTCGTTTCTAGTTGAGAAACGGTGAGTCGAGGTCTGATCCTAGGGGGAACTGGAACTACAGCGTCGGCTTCTGGATGGGCTTGGAGTTCTATGGGGTTTCGTCCCTTGCGACGGCTGGCTCGACTCGAATTTCCTCCAGGGCGATGGCTGGTTGTTCCAATTGAATATCTTCTGGAGCTGTAGCTGCGGCGACAGGAAGTACTATAGGGATCTCTTCTTCTGCGGTGGCGGCAGGGAGCTCTAATGGAAGTATTTCATTGGCGACGGCTGGTATGGTGGGAGGGTCTCTGGTTTCGTCTTCCGCTTCAGCGGCTGCGATAGTGTTCGCTATTCTGGTCTCGATTGGGATTTCATCCCTCTCTATTTCCGCTGGCATTTCCGCCTCGGCGGCTCCCGTTTCCATTTCAGGTCGCTCTTCGGAGTCCGGGTGCTGTATTACTACGTCCTGAGGATGTGGCACGGGGATTCTACCCTGGGTGGGGTTTACTTGTTCTTGTGCAAAATAGGTCGCTGCCGGAGACGAAACGATCTTGAAGTCACGGAGGAGTGCGTCTAATAAAAAGTCCTCTGGGGTTATTTGTTCTATTCTTCCTCTCTGACTTCGTGGCCTCATGGACCAAGGCAGGGGCTTACTTGTAGTCGCTCTAAAACATATCATTATTAGGTAATGAAAACATAAATAATAAATGAGATACGTTCCCAAGGGAAGAAGTTAATTTATGTGTAAGGCTTCGCGATATTAGACGGCCGTTAGCACGGTACGTCGTGGGTGAGCCAAGCGGACTCTTTCCCAAGGAGGTTTTGCTATCGGTACTCATTTGAAAGTAAAGTCCTCTGGTGCTAAATTGACGATTCCTTTTTCGTGTAAATATTGGGATATCTCGTTTCTCGATCGTAGCATGCGGCTTTTTGGTCCTGGGGGATAGTAGTATACGTCCATGTCTACTTTTCCAGGTTGGACAGTGTGGCGGTAACATAACTCGCGAACCCATCCTTTTTTGAATGGTTTCTCGTAATTGGTCGGAATTTGTTCCCGATTAGAAGATGATATAGGAGGGTTAATTTCTGCGCTACTTTGGGATTCAGATATTTCATGGACGAGAACTAAACGTTCAGGGGTCAAGGAGATGAGTGGTTCATGATTTGTTTCTCGATGTTGTGGTTCTCCTTCCGGACTTGTCGATAGTGTATGAAGTTTTGGAGCCTTTTTCTTTGGTCTTGCCGAAGAACTTCCTGTTGTCGGAACTCTGGCTCGTTTTCTCCTTTTTTCTCTATCGGCTACTCGGTCTATTTCGTCTGAGGATGAACTTAGTTGATCTTGTAGTTGAGCTTGTGGCCGTCTTTCTCTTCTTTGAATAGGTGGATTTTGAATAATTAAGGGTTCTTTTGTAGTGGTACTACTTGATAACTTTCTTAATTGTTTCTTCTTTCGTCCTATGGAAGAAGATGTGGTCGTAGGGTGACTTCTTTTTCGGAGATCGGGGACCTCGGGTTCGTCACTGGAGAGGCTGCTACTTGATAATTTTCTAACTGGTCGTCTTTTAGGTCCAGGAGCGGCGGATGAGGTAGTCGGATGACCTCGTTTTTCCGGTTCCGGTTCGGACATTCTATCGTCATCAGTAGAAGTGCTCAGTTTTCGCAGCGTTTTTCTTCTAGGTCTGATTCCTTCTGTTGTCGTTGTTGTGGGGTGATCTCTTTTCGGTCTTTCGACTATCGGAGTTGAAGGGGGATTCACTTGAATTGTCGCTGGAGGAGTTAGAGGTCCTTGAGGCTCGGTTTCTGGATGCGGCTCTCCTTGATTGACAATGGGTTCCTGTGACTCCAATTCCGGCTGGATTTCTTCTGGTTGACGTATTTCTGGTTCTTGAGTTTTCTTTTTCGGTATTCTGTCAACAAATCGGAATGGGCCTATCATTTCTTCTACTTCCTCAAAAGACTCTGAGGAAGGCTGAGGTCTCTCTTCTGGTACTTCTGGGGGTGGTGTTCTTTCTGGAGTCGGAGCTCTTGATCTCGGTGGAGGAATAATTTCTTTTGGCTGAGTAGCTTCATCTTCCGGGATATTCTCCTCAGGGATGTCTTCGATTTGTTCGATTATTTCTTCTCTGGGAGTTTCTGAGTCTTCATTCTCCTCCAGGGGAACTTCTGAAGTTTGGTAAAGTTTGAGTTGAGCTATGTTTATGGGACCTGTTTTCTGTCCAGAGATCATGTCTTCGAGGATGTAAACAAGGGGACTTCTTTTTTCCACGATCTTGAAAGGTCCAGTCCATTTCGGGCACAGTTTTCCCATTCGTCCAAGATTGGCGTTAGATAGGGGATGAGTTAACTTCCATACTATCATTCCAACGTCGAATTCGAGATCTTCTCTTCTTAAATCGTAGTATTTTTTCTGTTTGGCTTGAGCCAATTTTGAAAAGTTCTTTGTTAGTTTCCATTGGTCTTTGAGGATTTTTAGTGTCTCGGATCGGTCTTCAAATTCTTCCAAGGGCATACCGATGTCAATGTCCCATGGGAGTCTTGGTTCTCTTCCCATATTGAGGTAGAATGGAGATCTTCTGGTTGTCTCGTGTGGAGCTGAATTTATCGCGAAGGCGAGAGCGTTCAACGTTTCGTCCCACGTTCGGTGATTGTTTTCCACGTAGATTGAGATGGTTTCTCCGAGAATTCGATTTACTCGTTCTGTTATGTTTGACTGGGGATGGTATGGAGACGTGTGGATTGGTCCTATGTTGAATAGCTTGCATGTGTTATGCCACAGAGAAGAAACGAACTGAGTTCCTCGATCGCTTAGGATCTGTTTTGGTGCTCCCCATCGGCAAACAAAGTTCTTTAGGGCTAGGGCGCAAGCATCCGCTGTTATTCTTTTCAGAGGTACTAATTCGACGAACTTGGTCATGTAGTCTGTGAACACGAGTAGAAATTTGTATCCTCTTCGGCTGACGGGAAATGGTCCCATGATGTCTACTCCTATCTTGTCGAAGGGTCCAGTCGGGACTGTGGATATCATAAGCCCGGGAGTTTTCCTGTTGCTTATCTTGTATTGTTGGCAGAGGACGCATTCCTGACGTATTGTCTGACGTCCTTGTCCAGATCGGGCCACCAATATCTATGTCCTACTTTTTCTCTTGTCTTATAATTTCCTCGGTGGGCGGAAAGTGGATGATCATGTAGAAGTCTCATGGTTTCTCTTCTGAGCGATTTTGGTAGATAGATTCTTGCTGGACGTGTTCCAGATGCTTTTCTGTATATCAAGTTGTTGACCATTCGAAATCTGGGTGTTCTGGCGGGTTTTCTTGTCGTAATAGTTCAATGATTTCGCGAATAACTGGGTCTTCTCCTTGGGCGGTAATGATGTCATCGCGGTCGAAGATGTGAAAGTTCGCGTGTGGAAATGGAGGAAGAATGTACGCATGATGAGAGTGATCCGAGGGGACATTCGAGTTTTCTGATGACGCTTCTTGATTTTCCTCTTCAACGTTGGAGGCGACTGACATAGCAAACAGTCCAAGTGGGGCTCTTGAAAGGGCGTCGGCGACAATATTTTCGACTCCTTTCTTGTGTTGGACCTTGAAGTCGAAGGTTTGGAGATACATCGCCCATCTGACGAGTTTTGAATTTGGTTCCTTTAGACCGAATAGCCACTGTAGTGCTTTATGGTCGGTTACGACGGTGAAAGGTCTGCTTTCCAGGTAAGGTCGGAAATGTCCTATGGCCCAGTAGATTGCGAGACATTCCTTTTCGGATGTGCTGTAATTTGCTTCAGCATTCCTTAGATTTCTGCTTGCATAGGCGATTGGAACTTCTATCCCGTCTTGGATCTGCGACAGCATAGCTCCTAGGCCGGCATCTGATGCGTCCGTCGTTAGTATGCTTGGTGCATCTGGCTTGTATGCTGCTAAAGGCGGAGAACTGCAGATGGCTTCCCTGATTTTCTGGAATGCTTCCTCTTGAGCGGGACCCCATTCGAATTTGACTCCTTTCTTTTTCAGGTGGTTGAGCGGAGTGGCTATCTTTGAGTAGTGTGGTATAAATCTGTGGTGCCATCCAGCCATTCCAAGGAATCGTTGAAGTTGTTTCAGCGTCTTCGGTTTCGGATAGTCCTTGATGGCTTCCACTTTGGACGGATCGATGTAGATTGCGGTTTCGTTGATGACGTGTCCCAGGACTACTGCTTCTGACTGGGCAAATCTGCATTTCTTCAGTTGAAGAGTGAGGCCTGCGTTTTTCAATTAGGTCATGACGTATTCCAAAGCGTTCTTCTGCTCCTTCCAAGTTTCGGATGCGATCAGGATGTCATCTAAGTATACGACGATAGAGAAATTTTCTCCATCTCGGAAGACTTCATCCATTAGCCGTTGGAAGGTACTCGGTGCATTGCAAAGTCCAAACGGGAGAACGTTGAATTCGTATTTTCCGGCGTGAGTGATGAAGGCGGTCTTTGGTGAACTTCCTGGCTCCATTTCGACTTGCCAGTAGCCTGATTTCAGATCCAACGCTGTGATGTATTTGGGTTTCCCCAACTTACTTAAGGTTTCGTCTATCCGAGGAATAGGGTAAGGATCCTTGGCGGTGATAGCGTTCAGTTCCCGAACGTCGATGCAGAAGCGGTACTTCTTTTTTCCTGTTCCGGATCCGTCGTCTTGTTCCAGGATTACGACTGGTGAAGCCCATGGTGACGTGGATGGTTTGATGATGCCATCTTTTAGCATATCGTAGATATTTTGTTCGATGATCTTTTTCTTTTCGTCGCTAACTCGGTATGCTCTTTTATGTATAGGCTTAGCGTTACCTGTGTGTATTTCATGGACTACCAGACTGGTTCGTCCTAACTTGTCGCTGAATAGTTCAGGAAATCTGAGAAGGAGTTCCTTCAACTCTCTCTTCTGCTTGTACGAGAGAGAGGTTGAATCAACTGCTTCGTTGACGTTATTTACCATTTGAGGTGACGGGGGCAATTTGTCCTCTGATACCTCTAATAGTTTAAGTGTTAGTCCATTTATTGAGCATGTTAAAGTTCCAAAATCGATAATGGTATTCCAATCTTCTAGGAAATCTTGGCCTAATATTGCGTCACATAGGAGTGAAGGGACAATATGAAACTCTTGACTAAAATTCCTAATGATGTCTTGTTCGAATTTTATTTCAAAGTCTAATACTGTTGATCCTTTAGTAAAAGAGTACTGTCCGTTCCCCATGACTATGCATTCTGATCTTTCTGACTTAGGTTCTAGTTTATCTTCTCCCCTAAATCTTTGTATGGCCCTCCATTGGTCTAGGCTTATCATGGATACTTCAGCACCATTATCGATTCTTGTATGTAGGATTGTGTGTTCAAATTTTATTTTTATTAAATGAGGGTTCCTCTTTGGGAGTCCTCTTCTTTGAATTGTGGCCAAGTGAAGTGGCGTGGTCACAATTCGGTCTTCTCTTTGATGGACTATTGAGTCGCGGGAGGGAAACGTCCTCTGGTATTCCCCCCCGAGTTGGAGTTTCCCGGAAACTGGCCTCGATTTCTTTCCATTCTGGCTGACGGACACTCGGTTGCGTAGTGACCCAAGCCACCGCAGTTGAAACAGGTTATTTGCCGTGCGCCCTGGTTATTTACCGGAAGGTTTTGTCCTTCCTGGTTCTGGTCCTGTTGACGTCTTGGAACTGGTGGAAGGGCTAGCTGTCGAGGTTCTCGTTCCCTGGTTTCACTAGTTTGATTTCTCGATTCGAAGACTCGAGTCCGGCGAGGATCTTCGTCTCGTTGTAGATTTTGTCGTCTTGATTGATTTCTTGACTCAAGGTTGGATTGCCTTGTTTGGGGATTTGGTCTCGGGAAAGGAACTCTATAATTTGGAGCTGGGTAGCTTTGAGTGACATATTGGACAGGGAAAGGATTTTGGGATCCTTCCGGAAGAGGGAGGGTTGTGCTCCCATGAGGGATGAACTGCTCAAAGTTTGTGTCCATGGTTGTGTAATATGTTCCCATAGGCGGAATGTACTCGGCTGGAGTTGTTACTGGGGTATAAGCCGTTGTTGGGGGAGCTACCTGCTGTATAACCGGTTGTGGAGGCAATATTTGGGGTTGGGGTATCACTTGTGGCTTTGGGATTACCAGAGGTTGTATCTGATATACTGGTTGTTCTCGGATTATTATGGGTTCCTGATATGTTTTAACTTGAGTTTCAGAGTTTGGTTGAGCTTTTTCCTCATTAGGATTTGTCTTACTTGGGGGTTGACTAGCTTTGGGTTTATTTAAGCCTAAGGTTTGTTCGATTTTTAAACAAGCGTCATGTAAATCCGCGGTAGTGTACAGGGGGATAAACATTAGAAGCCCTTTAAAATCATTTCTTAAATTTCTTTTTATCATTACAAGTAATTCATTATCCGGTATTGGGGGATGTAGATTTTGGTTTACCCTTGCAAAATAACCGAAAAATTCGTCTACTGACTCATTGGGTTTCTGTAGCCTGTTATTTAGATCTATTCTAACCTTAGCTTCCTCATCCTCAATTTTATAGTGCCTTTTCAGTCTCCCTTTAAAGTCGGACCATCCCATTCCTTGAGGGAGGGATCGAAACCAGTATAGGGCATTTTCTCGTAAGAGGAGGGGCATAACATGCATTCTATCGTCCTCACTGATTTTATGGAATGTCGCGTATTCCTCAAACTGTCTGAGAAACTCCGGTACGCTTTCGTTTTGCCTGCCGTAAAAAGCTAGTCTATCCGGGGGATCTAAACCTTTTACTCCACCTTGGCTAGAGACTGCCATATTCGCGAAAGATTGCAAAATCGAGGCTAAAAATGCAGCCTGTTGAGCGCCACTATTGGGATTGTTCTGTTGGGGTTGAGGAATTGACATTCCTGGGGGCTGACTATAGCCTTGACCAGGAGGGGTTGTGAAATTCCTTGTGGGATATTAGGTGACTGTCTAGTTTGACTCTGTGTCTGTCCTACAGATACTGGATTAGCTATGTTTGCCTAAGAGGGGTATTTGTGTATATCACCGAACTAGTACGTGGAATGGCTCCACAAGGAGGGGTATTAGGTACTGTGATTGGTATAGTAGACATAATTGGGGTATTCCTTTGACTAGTTGGGGCCCAATTACTCATAAATCTCTTGGCCCTAGTATATGCGTTATCTTGAGCTACTTCTACTCTGGGTGTGGGTTGACTAGTTTGTGGGGGTTCAGGTACATTTACCAAGTCCGGGCTACTCCCCCCATATCTATTTTGAATGTCATTTGCCCTATGGGGGTTGTAAACTTGGCTTGTGCGACGGAATAAGGCTAAGTTTCTAGCGCGTTTATTCGATTCGTCCTCAACTGACTTGGGAATTGTTTCCTTTTGCGAGGGATTTTCTATCCTGTCTTCTTGGGTATTTAAAAATCGGCTTAAATCATAAGTACTATCCCATAAGGGTTCATCATTTGGGTTAGGCGCGTATGCCATATTCGTTTCGGTTAGCCGAGAGGGACGTAGGATATTACTAAACACGAGGTTACGCTTAACTTCTGGCCACGTGTATCCCGAATTTTCCGATTCACGGGAGGAAACCGAAGAAATATCCGAATCCTTGCGTTCGCGATATAATTTTAACTTTGGGCACGATTCGGGATGATTCATTAAAATTTTCAAAAATATTTAAATCCAAAAATCTATCTATTCGAAAAATAATTTGGGATATCACAAGATTTTATTCTAAAAATAAATAATACTAATCTAAATAAATACTATAATAATTAATTTCGATGATTGAAATCGATTTGAAAAATGTGGAAGCACGCCTTCGAATGTTCGAGAAGGAAAGTTCCAAGATGGCGGCTATCTAACTCAAACTAGAACTATCCTGGAACTAACACGCGAATCGGGCCCGACCACCCCGCCGACGAAGAAAAGCGACGGGACGGGAAAAACAATAACCGAGGGTTCAAAAAGACGGGCACGGCACCATTTGCAACGGACTGCCCCTGGGAAAAACTAATTTGGCCGGTCGTGAAAAAAAGGGGATTTCCGTTACAGGACGTTAGGTAGCCCTAATTTAATTAAGGGGGACCTCGTGACAACGTTAAGTCTTAAAAAACGGGAATTTAAAGATAGGCCTACTTAAATAACTTCCTCCCGTTGGAATTTACTAAAAGAAATTATTCATACCTTCTGCTCATGTTGAAATTGACAAAAGAATTTAATAAACTTGTTGAGTTTTACAAAGAAAAATACTTCGCGAAGATTTTCCCGAGGGACGACGGCGCGATTGTTCAAACGTTTTCGCGGGTCGCGGGACAGAGCTTCTCCCCGAGGACGGCTTCCTTGGAGTTGACGTGAAGAACAGGAACAAAAAAAAGAGAGAGCCGTGGGTCTTCCACGCGCTTATATACAAAATCATAACGGGGGGGTAGAGAGAAGGAAGAAGGAGGTGACGTTGACGGCGAAAGGAGCGGACATATTCCGAGGAATATGTCTTTCCCTTTTGTCGTCTGCAACGGTTTCTGGACGAAACCGCTGCACAATATTCCACTAGAAGCATTAACATAACATGTATGATTTTCCAAGTTGTTGACCATAATGCATTTACAGGGCTGCCACGGAATATTCAAAACCAAATTCCCTGACTTTTCCAGGTTTTCCCTGACATTTTTCTGAGATTTTCCCTGACCTTTTAGGCCAAAAGTGTAAATGTTTACAGCACGTTTTAAGTGCTTATAATTAAATAAAGTCTCTACATTTAAGTTTTCCAGTGTATTTTTCACACCAAAATGATTAAGAAAAAGTTTAACTATAAATAACAGGCAGAGAGATTTCTTTAGAGAGCATTAACTTTACAAAAACAATTCTAGACATTTTTTAGGATTGCTCCAGAGTTTTCTGTGTTAAGAGAGGATGAGAAGAAACTTAATAAAATTCCCTGACTTTTCCCTGACTTTGCTGAAATTTTTCAAATTCCCTGACTTTTCCCTGACCTTTCTGGCCCATTTTCAAATTCCCTGACTTTTCCAGGTTCTCCCTGACCCGTGGCAACCCTGATTTATCATTGGGGTTTGGAGTGGTGCATTTGTCGGTCGTAGTTTCCTCGGTAGTTTGTTGAACAGCATCAATCCCCAATCTTTCAGCTAGAATTTCTGCGTCTGCTGGTCCATTTATTTCAGCTGTTTCACTTGCATGCAAAGTTGGAGATTGTGAGAGCTGATTCCTTTTTTTTTCAATCTTTCCAATCTCCCATTAGCCTTGAACTTTTGTTGATCATGTTTCCTTAAGGGGGTTTTTTGGAAGGAACAGCCAAAGGTCCAAGTCTGGGAGGGTAACTTAACTTATCTACAATAATAACTCTTATTATAATTGGTTTTAAATTAATATTATACGCTTAAAACATACCTGATTGTTCATATTTCGGTTGAGGGCGGTAATCCTCTTTTTTAAAATGATGGGAGCAGACAACCATGGACTTGGTGTGTGGTTTACCCATTTTTAAAGCTATATCCCATTGTTTGGACAATTTAACGTCGCGTGGAAATTGGTGAAAGCGGACACCACTCATTCTGGCATTATTTTTACACCCATACACGCTGCAGTATTTAACCATTGTTTAATTACGTTTAAATAAACAGCAAAACTGACAAAAACTAGCCAAATTATCGTTGAGCAGATAGTTGAGTTGTTGATTTAATTTTATAATTATCTTTGAGCAATTCAATTTAATTAACTTTAATTTAACCATGAGCATGTTGATTGCGTTTGTCATTAATGGTATCGCCGGAATTAAGTTACATTTAAACACCTGCTTAAACTATCTAATCATCGATCTTCAGACCTTGCAATAGGCAGACAACAAACTAGACGAAGTTTGCAGTCTATTTATGACATCTCATGTTGCCCTCTATTGATTATCTCTCAACAACTATCGTTAAATTTATTACTTAAATAATATAATATTTTTTTAATTATAATAATCATATTAGCTAATTATAATTATTTAACTTTAAATGGGTATGTTTCATAGATTTAAATTATATTGCTAAATTAAAAAATTGGGGCGCGCTACGCTCCTCGCCACCTTAAAGCCAAACCGCTCTCTCTCTCTCGTCTCCAGCTACAGCCACGCAGAAGTGCCGGGGCGGCGGGCGTCGGGGAGGTGGGGGGGGGGGTCCATATGCTTCTCTTCTCTTCACTATAATTTAACTCGCTTTATATTACAAGCAAGCGTGGCTTCGAGGTAGCGTGCGCGAACGGGCGTCTTCACTGACGTCTCATATGGATTGGTACGTCGCAGGTTCGCCTCCCGGCACCGACAGAAAAATAATTTCATTTGAAATAAAATGCGTTACGCCACCTATGAGGTGTAACGTGAACTACGAGTGAATTGTGGCTCATCGCTGCTGTCAGTTTCTATCATAGGATTGATTTTTGCGTCGTCAACAACCATCCAGTATGGCACTTCGTCAGGATATTGCTCTCGTGCGTTGTAGTCAAACGTGATTTCCTTTCTTTCCGCTATGGGTCTGTCTGCGAAGAAAATGATTCGCAGACGCCCATCTACAACACGTTTCTTTGGTACGGCTGTGTAATCTTTTCGCCGGTGATTTATAAATCTTCCTATCTGCGGCCCTTCTGTAGCGTCAAAGGTTATGGACTTTCTTTTGTGTTTCACGTCGAAAAAGTAGCATTTTCCAACGGTATTTCTATACTTTTCCTCCACTGTAGAACGTTCGCACAAATACTCTCCTGTGAAAAGAGAATAATAGAGGATGAAATTAGTAAATTAGAGCTTTTGCAAAAGAACGAGGTATTGCCGTTGGTTTGTTGGAAGACTTTCATAAGTATATTTTTTTTGGAGGTTTCATGCGAATGGGTCAGAGGACCTCGGCAAGGATGTGATTATTCAGGTTTCATTATGTGTGCAAGCAGGGGAAGGAAATGAGGTTTACTTTGGAGGTGACGGACGGGGTGTGGGGGTCAAGTAACCTCCGGCGGACACGGGGCAGTCGGCACCTATAGGTAGGATAAATAAGTTCCGCCATAAATAAGTTCAGCTAGCTAATTGGACCAAGTCATCTTGCCGACAAGTGTCTTATTCCCTCAAACTTTGCCGCCCAGAAGCTTGGCTTACAGGAGTGCGCCACACCCCCGGCTTCATAAGTATATTTCGGGAAATATAGTTGCTCTTAAGATAATACAGGGCTTTATTTAAGGGTTTATTAGATATGAATACAAATGGTCTCTTGTGGGGTTTTTAAGAGGTAAATTTTAAAATCATGAGCTTTTCAATATCTCTTGTGGCGAAAACACCTTTGTCACTGCTTTTTATCTCACGCACCCGAACAGAATTAGTAACTTCGTTTCTAATTTTTTCATCCAGTTCCAATTCTTAGAAAGGCGCTTTGGAAGCTTCTAAAAAACAAAAATAAAAAACTTTTGTTAACTACATATAATTTAACATATGAAGTAATACTATGAACAAACATATGTATATTATTGAATTGTAGAGACACATCATGCAAAGAAATATACAATATTTGAAAAACCTACGGCGAAAACACCTATGTCACCGCTTTTTATCTCACGCACCCGAACAGAATAAGTAACTTTGTTACTAATTTTTTTATCCAGTTGCAATTCTTTGTCTTCCTTAGAAAGGCGCTTTGGAAGCTTCTAAAAAAAATAATAAACTTTTGTTAACTACAAATAATTTAACATATGTAGTAATACTATGAACAAACATATGTATATTATTGAATTGTAGAGACACGTCATGCAAAGAAATATACAATATTTGAAAAACCTACGATTTCATTCCAATAACTTTTAATTTTGTTTATCACGTCCTTCTTTTTCCAGGACAGAGCCTCCAAATTTTTTTCAATTAAAGCCCAGTTTGGCTCTCTCTTTTGAAATCGAAGTCAGAATGAAATAACGTCATTAGTATATTTCATTAATAAAATTTTGAGTATTCTTACTGTTGGGCAATCTCCATGGCTCTTTCATTGACTTGGCGCTGGTACCACGCATCTGTAATATTCTTGAACTTCTTCTCGTTCAAATCCCAAGCCATGTTTTCTTTTACTACGCGTGTAAATTCTTCCTTTTTAGGAAATTTTGCACGAGGGTTTGGGGGAACCAGATCGTTTAGAATCAACTTTAATTTGTTATAGCGTGATTAATCATCTATTGGATATTTAAAAGAATATTTTTAATATATGTGATATAGGTATGATCATCTTAATAAAAAGAAATAGCTAGTCATTACATTCTAGTATTTCAAAATAAATCTCAATTACATTACCTTCGGGTGGCGATGATGGATTCAAGCTGCAAATCCTCGCCGGAGTATTCTCGAAATACGAATCAGACTCTGTTTGTGGCGAATCCATGGGCTTCGAGGAGCTGGTGGGATAGCCAACATTGACATTGGACACTGTAAATATCAGAGTTGAGTAAAAATTGGTATTGTGCATAATCTAATATTTGATAATACCTTTTTGAATACTACGCAACTTATTTACTCTTTGGGAAATGTACTCCACATTCAGTACCCTATAGTGCTTTTTCGCCATCGATTTGGAATGGGCCATGACTCCAGACACCATCTCTCGTTCCGTAGCGTCTTTGTTAGTCATAGCGGTTTGTATAGCCTTTTTCGACTGCGTTACGGTTGTTTTTGGCAGTTTTGTCTTGTTCTTCAAATCTAAAATAAAATGTTACGGTATATAGCGGTTAATATGCTTAACTAGGAGATACATTAACCATAAAATATTCTTATTTATAAAACCAAAATTATTAATGTTTCATATAATTACCTCGATATCTCGTTGGCGGCATTAATTGGATTTCATTTCGAGTTCACGAAGAAATTTGTGCAAGCATTGTTGAACGGCATTTGCTTTCTACACTTAAGGTATCTGTAATTAAAACTATTTTATAATCTCAACCATGTATATGTAGAAATTATTTGATTTTTCTCATAATCTTTTTCATTAAGAACAAAATATCTTACCCGTCAAAAATGGTTTCATAACGGAGTCGATTGCTAGGGTCCCTAGTGTGTTGGTACAGGTTTTGTGCTTTTGCGCCATGACAATATACATTTCCTCGATTTCATTCCACTTACTCTTTTCAAACTCGTTGATCGTCATGTTTGCGGGAATGCCTACTCTTTGCTCATTCGACAAGCCGAAAAGCTACCAGATATCTAGAATTGGAACATAATTGTCGAACAATATTAGATATATCAGTATTTTTTAGATTTGTCTGCAATTGTAAAATGTTCATTTAAATTACCTTGTCAACTGCACGAAAAAGATTGTCACTAATTTTTCCCCGATATTTCACAACGTCTTCCATCTTGGACTTCAAAGCATCTTTTTGGAAAAATTCTAGCGTGTAGACAATTTTCTGGGCGCCGTCACCGTCCACCACTGTGTTGAATCACTTTTGCGCTAATTCGTGCGATATGGCCCGACTATTGCCGCGTGCTAACGCAGTCTTGTAGATGCGTAAGATAAGACTTAGAAATTCGGATCTATCACAAAGTAAATGTTACAACACGATCCATTTTTGGAGAAAATGTCTAGACTTGAGTAACTTACCTTCATGTTGAATTGTTGTTACTGTCCTAATGAACATTAACAAGTTGGGAAACCAAAATAAACCTCTCCGAGTCGAGACTAGGGCTATCTCCGTACTTAATTCTCTGAATACGCAACTATCGCTACACTCTTAGAAAAAAAGGTTCTTTGATGGTTTTTCCTAGAACCCAACATTTCTAGTTAGAACTTAAAGGGTTCTGGAGTGTGAATTAAGGTTCTTTATGTAACGTTAAAGTGGTTTCTAGAATCTTGGGTTCAACGTTTAAAGTTTATCTTAGAACGTTAGGGTTCCATATTGAATGGAAAGAGTTTATCTTAGAACGTTAGGGTTCCATTTTGAATGGAAAGAGTTCATCTTATAATGTTATTGTTCCATTTCGAATGGAAAGATTTTATCTTAGAGCGTTAGGGTTCCCCTTTGAATGGAAAGAGTTTATCTTATAACGTTAAGGTTCCATTTTGAATGGAAAGAGTTTATCTTAGAACGTTAGGGTTCCATTTTGAATGGAAAGAGTTTATCTTAGAACGTTATAATCTTATAATTTGATGAATCTGGTCCTATCAAATCCTATAATTTGGCGAAGGGAATCCTATTTTTTTCAATTAAAAAATCTCTAAAAGAGTTGGTGTCCAGCTTTTATTTCCAAAAAAAAAAGCAGCCTTCAACGCGTCACAAGGTTCTCGCATGATTATTTGTTTGTATGTAGAGCATGATATTAAATTTAAAAAATTACTTTTAATTCAGTAGAATGTGTTTAGTCAGATTTAGTGCTATATATAGGTTTTTACGCGAACATTAATATTGATTGAAGTCCTGAATCAAGGCAAATTCGTCACCAACGGAAGGTAATTTAGACATGTTAGAGGCACAGTCAAAATCAGAAAGACTTTAGAAATGCAATTTTACTCTGAAGGAAACTTCGCCTCGATTTTTTTCTCGCGAATGTCACCGCTATCATTCGTCAATCAGAAATAAAAAAATTCACATTCTTAAAAAAGTCATTTCCGATCTTATAAAAACCTGCCATCTTACGCTTTCCATGACACGTGACCTGTTCTTGTAAGCGACTGTTTTTTGGCCTAATAATACACTCAAACCAGCCTTTGACAACATCAAAAATCAAGTGAAAAATGAGATGAAAAACGTCCAAAATAGAATTGTTCTTTCTTAAAGGGAGGGCGAAGTAGAAAATCAAGTGATTTCTTAACGATTCTTATACTAATTATAAGACCATTCTGCATAGTGAAACATTCAGGAAATACTTCCGAATGATTTTGAAATTCAAATGCCATCTAATTTTTTACCATTTAAAGTAGATTTTAGTAAAATCTGTGCTTCCTTATTAAAGAGTTACTGCCATAATTTTTATGAATTCAAAACTGATAATATCACAAAATTCCTTGAGAAATCTAGTTTATTGCCATATATTTACTTTTTTAATTAGATAACGTAATAATTGCGCAATATTTAAACGAAATAGGTTGTTTGATGACAGATATTTAAATATGCTTTGGTCCCATTGAACCGAATTCCCATTCGACAGAAGGGGTTTTTTTGGTGTCCCATTCGACCGAACGTAGCCAAGAGCTGCGATTTTATTTATAATATAGTCCCATTGGACCGAAATTTTATTGAACTGGAAGAAGACCTAGTGTGTGGTTTTGCATTAAATATATTTTTAACCTCATCACGGCTTATTTTTGTTGAAGTGAATGTGAGTTGAAAATGTGTTATTGCACTTTTATCCCTTCCTTGAAAGGAATGAAAGTGAGCGTTTCAATTAGTGTCACGAAACATTTATTTCTAATATATATTGGAACCAACACTCTATCGCTTCGCAATCCAACACCGTATCCACTACACCACCGCATCGCTGACGGCATGAGTGTTTCAAGTTATATTGATGTATTTTTTACGGGCAAATTCGGACGAATGGGATTTCGGTCCATCGGGAATATAGCCATTTGGGCTAGAAATCTAAAAATCATTGCGGGATATTCGGTCGAATGGGATATCGGTCCATTGGGAATTCGGTTGAAAGGGAACATACCTTAAAGATTACCGCGCTTAGTGACGTCATGAGAGGAAATCTATGTAACGATTTGATTCTCTCTCGCTCTGGCTCTAATCTTTTTTCTTTTCCACTAGAGAGTGTTTTGTGGAAAATTAAGACCAAGAGAGCATGAGTATTTGCTCAACTGTCAAGTTATGGTTTCTCAGGAAGAATGCACTTGTTATCGAGAATATGAGCAAGTTGACAACATTATGGAAGAGGGAAGTTGTGTAACAGGGCTTCGCCTATTTCACAGAAGGTGTCTTGATCAGGAAGAACTTCCGCAATGGTATCTGGAGTTTTGTAATCGTCGGCCTGGGAAATTTATCGAACCCCCACAAGGACAAATAGGTGAGTTTTTCATTTTTCTGCAGATGTAACTGTACAATAGGTAGGTTGCACGAGGGTTAGTGGCAATGCAGTCTGGGAATTGTAGTTTTGGCCGTATATATGGAGAAAAGGCATAAAACCCCCCTTGCGCAACCATTCATATTTAAAAATTTGTATTTCATTTTCAAGTTGTAAAAAAGCCATGTAATTGTTCTTTACCAGAAATATAGATATATTGCTTATCGCAGATTCATCAGATGGACGCACCAATTCCTGCCAGGTGGTTTACGCTTCCCAATACCAAGTTGTGTTCTACTAAAAATTCGAGAAGCCTTTCCATCGGATGAATATTGTGGCTTTAAGAGATTTAAATAAGAAGTAGAGTAAATATGGCCTGCTAATAGTCTGGAGCCACCTGGCCAGAGTCCAATTACCTTGCGCAATCATCGGTGATTCAAAATAAAAGGCAATGAAGTTCTATTCAGTCGCGAGATTGAAAAGACAAGAAGTTCATTCTGACAGCTTCGAATTTCCTGCCTTGTTGGAGACACCATATGACAACTCAATCAATGGGAACAATTAACATTCTGTAACCCGTTAGTCCACTGTCAAGAATAATAAAAACTGACGTCTCAAGAATAGCAAGGCTTATTCATTGTAGAATGCGAACGAATTACAATATCAGGGAATTATGGTTACCCAGTCAGCCAAATTTGTATGGCAACCCTCAACTAAACCTATAGCATGTGTCCTTACAGTATGAAACAAAGTGTTAACCTATTTTTCTATGCAAAAATTTACGAAGACAGAAGAAATAACTATCGATTAAATCAAATGCATTTTAAAATGAAAATTGAAAAATCATCTTCAATATTAGATCCCATACTTTTATAGAAAATAAATAGTTTTTTATTTATATTATGGTC
>JAEQBA010002680.1:0-59742 GCA_019434445.1 Phalangium opilio
AAAGGTCTGCGAAAATTCCCAAAACCTTTCGTTTACTAACCCCCCCCCCCCCCCACTCCCTCCTCCATCCCCTCAGCCGCGCTAGGATGAATTGACATTCTAGTTATTTTTTATTTCATTTCATTTCAAGCCATTCTACCTAACCTACAGGGAAGATTTATCAGTTTTATTAGTGTTTACAATACTGGTAGAGAGAGAGAGATACTAGGCACAGAACTACATTTTATTAAAGAATTTAGCTAGGCATGAGTGAACTGGAAAATTTCGACAAATATTTCTCAAACAATCCTTCTCCGCGTATAAGTAAACGCTTTCAGTTAGTTGACTGACTCATACACGCGAAATGAGATTTAATTTAGTAGGGTACTTTCCTTTTCGCGTTAGATGTTTTCAAACTCGAGTTTAAGGTAATGATGTTTTAGTAAAATTAAAGGAAAGTTCAAGTTACATAACATTATACCAAGAAGCGATATCTAGTTTACTAGGGAGAAGGTATAAAAATTTGCCATATTTATAGCTTTATCTCCAGTCCAACGTAGGTCCGGAGTTAATCGCCGCCTCTAAATTACAACCAGTATCTTATTGATTTTTGAAAACTCACGTCAACGCGACGCGAATGACGAAAATTACGTATTTTCCGACTGAGGAGAGGCGAAATAGCCCGGCCTCCTTTTACATCACCCCCTTGTATTTTGAAAGGGGGACTGGGACTATGGCGCGCGAATACTTAGGCATCTTATACCTTCTCCCTAGTAAACTAGATATCCCTTCTTGATTATACCTTAAAAGGACTGCCATTTTCTAATATAGTAGGAAAAATATTTAAAAATATATATATGATCTCTTATTACAAATAATTAGTATTTAATTTATCTTAAAAACGAGGGCTACTGCGCCATCCGCCATTGATTTAGTGGCGTCTGCTATCCCGAACCTATTTTCCCCTTGCCTCTCTCAACCTGTGAAAATTCAACTAATCCCGTAGGGGTTTAGGGATTGGTTTAGCAGACACCACTAAAACAATGGCGGATGGCACAGTAGTCCTTGATTATTTTTAAGACAAATTAAATGCAAATTATTTTGTAATAAGATATCATTTATTTTTAATATTTTTATATTTAGAAAAAGGCCGTTCTTTTAAGGTTTAATGCTATGGTACCTTATCTTTTCCTTTAAATTCTCTAGCTAGTAGCATAAGTTTATCATGCCTCTAAGTAGAGATATGGCTGCTACTCCTATGGCAATAGTGTTTGTCTGGCTCCCTTTAATGAACCCCTATACTCTCTCCGTATCATTTATCACCTCAACTTCAATACAAAATTGTACTGCCTAGCCTAGCGTTTCTTTTATCCCTTTTAGAATGTTTCAGGACTGAAACCGCCTCTCTCGCTCTCTCTCTCTCTCTCGTCTGAAACCGCCTCACTCTCTCTCTCTCTCTCGTCTGAAACCGCCTCTCTCTCTCTCTCTCTCGTCTGAAACCGCCTCTATCTCACGAGAGAGAGAGGGAATTGGGGTTTGCTTAAGTAAAATTCGTCCCCCCCCCCAATGCCTGCCTATATGAAACGTAAAAATCTCCTTTAGGCCATTGGATGATTTTTTTTCATGTTACCCATTGAAAATCGTTTCGACCGCTTGGTGGCTGCACCGCGACAGAAATTTCAAAATTTTTTCTCTTCGGATCTTAGAGCTATAGAGTGCTGTTAGTTGTGACGTCAGATCCAAGGTTAAACGTCACGAGTCTGCCTTTAGCAATGGGCGGCCATGACAGTTACCGTTTTTTCTTTATGGGAAAACAGCATGGGTGACGTCACACCGACGCTTCTGACAGCACTCTATACGAGTTCTGACGTCACAGTAGCCTGCGGAAGATGCCCAGTTGTAATCTTTATTTGTGTACTTAGAGGCATGATATACTTATGCTAGTAGCTATATTTTTTGTTAATTTCATGTTTTGTTCAGTTTGTAGTGAGATAGAATCAAAGGTTAAGGGTTTGATAATTGTGAGAAATGTTCGTAAAAACAATGCGAGATCTATTATCGTGGGTTAAAGACTTCTTCGCGATTATTTTCCAAAGTCAATCACTTTGCCAACCTCTGTAGATTTTTGTTTATGTTTACTAATTTTCCGTCGAACAATTACAAAGTTAATAGAGTAATATTTCTTTTCTGAAATTTTCGAGTCCTGTATAAAATAAGCCCCGAATATTTAGAAGCATTTGGGCTAGTACATCCCCTTTGCGTTGTAACAAAACGTATTGTTTCCAAGTTGGTGTTCTGGTTGTCACCCCCGTGAAAATACGACCTCCTATATGTTTAAACTAAGTCTGAACTCGGTTTTATTACGTTTTAAGCCAATAAAAGTGTAAATTAGGAGTTGTTCGGTCGGGTTTAATTTGTGTGTTGCGGGCTTGGTACTTGGATCTTCAGGATGAAGAAACAGTGGTCGGGCGAGCAAGAGGACCGAGTGTCCCATCGTTCTTCCTCGATGGCTTCAGCGGCGGCTTTTCACGCTAGAATCACTTCAATGGCCATGTCTGGACCTTCCAGCGTTAGCGGTGTCTCTCGGAAACACGGTTTTTCATTGCGACGCCTTTTCGGAGGCAACGCTTACGGAAGGAGCGGAGTGGCCGGTACCCCCAAGTCAAGAACGTACCGTCGGACCCATCGGTGTCGGCTCTGGAAGTAAAGCCGCGTTAGCCACGCACAGTTTGACAACGGAACCGGATAATCAGTCGGAAAATAGTTACTTGGGCTCAACCACAAATGAAAAAGTAATTGCATTGCTTTTTAGGGTTGATGTACTAGTCACGCTTTGTTTTTGGGATGTTTCCTACTGAGATTGTATAGAAAAATCGTTGTTTCGTGGGTAGCGTGTTGTAGGAGTGTCTGAAGAAAATTTTTGCCCCTCTTAATTAGGATGGAGGTGCCGCGGTTGGCGGTGGTAGAGGGCACAGAGAATCTTTCCGAATAGCGTTATCTAGCAATCGCAGTCAACAAAATCAGCAAGCCAATTGCACGAGCCAAACCCTTTCTTCCGATTCGGAATCAAACTCGTCCAGCGCTCGCATTGATATGCCTCATCCCCTGGCGGCGGGGGCCACTGCTCCGTCCGGACTTCCTAATATTTCCAGGGTGGACGGTGGTGGCCGAGTCATTCTTCCTCCCATTCAACACCAACATTCTATCGGTCAATTGGCCACGCTATTAGAATGTCCCTTATGCTTGTTGGAACTTCCACCCGAATGCTTCCCGGGCCTCGCCTCTTGCGAACATCGTGCCTGCTACGACTGCCTCCAGCAGTATCTCAAAATTGAGATCACGGAAAGCAGGTCCGAACAAAACAAAACTCTCAAAAAAATAGAGACAAACTTGAATGATCCATAGTCTGAGTATCTGTTGAAAACCCTCTTAACAAACACGTGACCTATCCGGGATCATTGGATGATCCATAGTCTGAGTATCTGTTGAAAACCCTCTTAACAAACACGTGACATATCCGGGATCATTCGAGTGTCCAAAAAGCGGCGTTATCTGTCGGGGTTAATGTTCTTTCTGCTTCTTCTTTTTTTCTTCTCGCGATTTTTGTACAGGGTAAATATTTCTTGTCCTCATTGCTCAGAGCCTCTTCATCCGAATGACATTAGAATGGTATTAAACGACGAATTAATGATGGCCAAGTACGAGGAATTCCTCTTACGAAGAGTATTGGTAACTGAACCCGATATTAGGTGGTGTCCAGCTCCCGATTGCGGGTACGTTGTCACTTTGCAAGGCCATGGACCAGGCTGGGAAATAAGGATATTTTTTAAACTAGTCCTTTGGACCAGTGACCCCCTAGTGTCTGAAATAATTAACTGGTCTCCGGACTGGTCCCAGCCTTTGCTCTCCAATAGATTTGCAATTAATAAACTGGTCCCGAGGACCAGTAACCCCCACTTCTTGAATTAAAAAACTAGTCCAAGCAATTAATAAACTGGTTTTGGACCAGAGGACGTGTGCTATTTCCCAGCCTGCCATGGACCCACTCTCGCGTCTTACGGAACTGTCTTTCCTATTCTCTTTTTTTCTTCTTTAGTTACGCGGTGATAGCTAGCGGTTGCGCGGGTTGCCCAAAATTAAAGTGCGAGCGTCCTGGCTGCGAAACTTATTTTTGTTACCATTGCAAACAAGAATGGCATCCTAACCAAACTTGCGACAACGCTAGAGCCCAAAGAGCTCGTCATTCACCCAATCCACGATCGGCCTCCGTTTCTTTCAGTCAGGACTCCATAGCTCAGAGAGACGACATTAAAATGTGTCCGTGTTGCAAAGCCCTTATCGTCAAGATGGACGATGGCTCTTGCAACCATTTGACTTGCAGCGTTTGTGGCACAGAATTCTGTTGGCTTTGTATGAAAGAAATATCCGATCTTCACTACCTCAGGTAGTGTAATTAGGGATGCAATATTTGCGGGGAAATAGGATATTGAATAGTGTCGTATCATTTGGCAGCCCATCCGGTTGCACTTTTTGGGGTAAAAAGCCATGGAGTAGGAAGAAAAAGATTCTATGGCAATTAGGAATGTTAGTCGGAGCTCCCGTAGGTATCGCTTTAATCGCTGGTATCGCGGTACCGGCGATTATAATTGGTGTTCCAGTATGGGTTGGAAGAAAGGTACGTTAAGTGTCCTAAACCCGTTCCCAATGGTCAATGTACTTAATATAATTATATTCGCGGTGTTACTATCAGCTTTTTGCCAAATATAATAGACAGAATAGTAACAAACACACTAGGAACTTGGTTGTTTCGAGCGGAGTCATGGCTTCAATTTTAGTTTCGCCCATGTTAGCCGCCATTGCAGTTGGTACGGTACAAGTTACTCGCGTGTTGCTTGACAATTGGCCTTATTCCTGATCAGCGCCACCGAGGCGTAGCGGCGACTTTTGGAACTATAATAATACGGTAGCCAATTACAGGTGGCGCTGGAGTCGATGGACTCTGATGGAGATTTGTTATTTTCTATGTTTTGTTGATCTTTCTGAATCATGTGAATAGCCAAGGCTTAACAAGCGATATGGTTTCAAAAGTATTAAAAGTTGATTTTACCTTTCTTATTCTGTCTAATATTATGAAATAAGACTTTCGGAGTAAGTTTTCATTCGATTTTGGTCTATTTGGAGATTATTGGGTTAATAATAATTAGTGAAAACATGTTTTTTGAAGTTGAAGCGGTAATAATCAAAACATAGAAAATAACAGATCTCCATCAGAGTCCATCGACTCCAGCGCCACCTGTAATTGGCTACCGTATTATTATAGTTCCAAAAGTCGCCGCTACGCCTCGGTGGCGCTGAACAGGAATAAGGCCAATTCGGGGTAATATTAATACATTACGTACTTATCATCGTAGGAATTGGCGTTCCCATCCTCTTAGCTTACGTTTACGGAGTCGTGCCAATATCTCTCTGTCGTAGCGGAGGTTGCGGCGTGACCACTTCCGCTTCCGGTGTCAGAATAGAATTTGACGAAGAGAATGATATAGGAATTGGAAGTAGTTTAGCCGCCGGTGAGTTTTTTAGCTTCTTTATTTAGGGTGAAATGAGGTAAGATGGAGTGGAAATGATGATGGGCGACTTGCGGCACGCCCCTATCCTTCGGTAGGCGATTTTTAAGCGCTGCCGCGTTGCGCCGTTGTATTTCTATGAGAACTATAGGGAGCTAACAACTGGCTAGGGGGAAGAGATAATCTGACGTCACGCAGCCCCTCTCTGGTTGGCATTTTTGAGCGTAGAATACTGTTTCCAACCGTTAGGGGGGATGAAACTCCAGTAAGAGATAGAAGGGTGTGACGTTTCAGGGTCAGAACTGTTAGCTCCCTATAGCTTCTATTTTTAAGACAGAGGGGGCGTCATTTACAGTTCCGTACTGTACGACCCTACCCAAAAGCTGAGGACTTAGATGGGGTACAGAGGTAATGTTATGGGTAGGGGAGTTTTCCACTCCATCCCGCTCTTCTTTAAGCTTTATCGAGCTATCTCAGTTGTGACGTCACGGGCTTAGCACTGGTAGTTGTCGGCCATGTCTGGTACCGCTTCCGTTCTATGGCCACGCAAATAGCGTGAATGACGTCGCAATAAGGCTTCTGAGATAGCTCCTATAGTGTGCTACCACGAAGCTAGGGGGGAAAAACTGTGACGTCAATATTGGGTCCCGAATTTGTATTGCCCAAGCTGACGACGTCTCGCGACTGCCAATATGGTCGCCTGAAAATAAGGTAAGAGATAAGAGAATGTGACGTCACTACAAAGTTCGTGGTAACACACTATTGAGGGTAAGTCAGTGTCGGCGCATTGACACTCTACGTTACGCTTATTAGATGGTGTCAGCGTAGACACGGCCGTCAGCCATCGTGGAGTCAATCCCAGTATTGGAGAAGTTTCCTTTCAAATGTCAACTAGTTTAAGCCTCGGTAGCGGATGTCATTTGGAACGCGTCGGATACGTTAGAGAACGGGAAAGTGATCGAGAGAGCGCGAGTAATACGGCTATCGCGGGTCATAGTTTGACTGGCAGTATCGCCAGCGCTTCTATCGTCGGAGCCTCATCTTCTTGCGGAAATACAGTTGCCATTTCTAATCCTAACAACCTGAACAGTAACCATAAGTGAGTATTACGCTTCTTTTTTTATTTATTTATTTCTACGCGTAATTGCGGATAGGACATCGTCGTGGTTGCTCGCTCGCTCGCTCGCTTGCTTGCGCGCGTTATGGATAGGACATCGTCGTGGTTGCTCGCTCGCTTGCGCGCGTTAAGCTTTGTCCACATTGAACTCGCGTTCGCGTGTTCGCGCCTTCGTCTATTCGCATCTTCGCAACAGATCACGAAAAAAATTTGCACTTCTGTTCTGATACACGCAAAAAATTTGCTTTTCCCATTCTGAGAGCCAATAAAGTTTGAGCAATCATTGCGCCATCTGCCCTTCTCCATCGACGTTGTCCAAAGAAAAGAACGAAACTTATCGCCCCTGCCTTCCCTCTCGTCTGTGATTGGTGCTTTTCTCGCGAAGGCGCGAAATTCTTGGCCTAGTTGCGAGAAATTTGTATCTTCGCGAGTTGAGGACGCAAAGTAGCGAAAACCCAATGTGGACAGTAACGCGATCTTTCAAACAAGCAAAGCGAAGATGCGAACTCGCAAAATGTGTCAGTCTGGACAGGCCTTTATGGATAGGACATCGTCGTGGTTGCTCGCTTGCTCGCTTGCTTGCGCGCGTTATGATACTTGTAAGATTGGTTGAAATACCCCTTTTTTCTAAATAAACAAATAAATAAACCATAAAGGCTGGAGGTGCAAGCGGATGTGGCGAATTCAAACAAGAGACTAAGTCTAACGAGCGAAACGGCTTCGGCCACTGTCAGTTTAAGCGAACGTTCCGCTAACATCTCGATGGCTGATGAAACCAGTTCGTGAATGCCTTAAACACAATCGCACTCTCGTTCCAAACTAAAAACAATGATCTTAATTGCGTCGTAAAAGTGTTAAAGTGAATCCTTTAAAATAATTAATGATTGACTAATTAAAAAAAAAACAATTAGCGCGCTACGAAAATAAATAATTAATTAATTTGAGGCGAGGTCCTGAGTGAAACTTTTTCGGGTGAAAAACCAAAACAAAAAATAAATAATTATAAAATTAATTATAGAGAGAGAAAGAAAGTAATTTGATGATGAAATTAATTCCCCCCCCTCCCACTTTTTACTACGAGAATTTTACAAAATCCTTTACTATGGTAATTAAGAAAATTAAAATAATAAATACGCCGCCGGGGGTCGGAGGTCAAAAACAGAAGTACGGGGATAGGGTTTATATGTATCGTATTTGGGTACATATTTTTCAAATACCTTTTTAATTAAATTATCCCCTATTAATATCAGTTTTTAAATTAATTACAATGAAAATTAATTATTATTTTTTTTTCAAAATTGATTAAATAAATAATAATTTTAAAAAAAAAATCATTAAAAGACCCTTATAGTACTTAAAAAAAAAAAAAAAAAAAAGAAATTAAATACCATCCAAGAAGATGGCTACGGTATTAAATTAATTATCTAATTACAATAAATTAAATCTAATTATTTGGTAATAATATTCGAAACCGTTACCAAAATAATAATTTCCTATTCAGAATTAATACTAATTAAATTAATTTTAATTGGTATTACAAAAAAATACGGCGGACCATAAGCGCGCTTTAAATATATGCCTTGAACGACAAACAAACTGCATTAATTTTTTAAGCTTTGCTCAAAAAAAAAAAAAACTGCGCAAAATGGAACATTTTCTGGACTAAAGAAATATAATCCCAGTGAGATATTAAAAATAATTCAGAAATAGGCGAAAAATAGGCTAAAAACGTACGCTATAGTTATAATAAACGTTTTGGTCCCTTCCTTTAATTAAAGGGAAAATTATAAACAATGAAAAAACTACGCGACGCGCCACAAACAAAAATAAAAAAAAATATTTGCATCGAATTTATTTATCGTGCCAAAAAAAATATATCTCTGTTTTTTCAAAGTAATTTCAAAGTAAGTTACCTACGTCAAATAAAAACGGATTTGTCTCGGTTGCATCAAGGTATTATATAAATAACAAACAAATACATTTAGGGCTACGCTAATTAATTAATTAAAGCATTTTATATATATACATAAATAATTAAACAACAAATTAAAAGAGACCCCCAGTTTTGAATAAACGAAGTCGTATTATAATTAATTACGGCCGGTTAACCGCCGCACTGGCCGCCGGGTATGCGGGAAAGTACGTGCCAAGTGGCTTCATTAAAGCCTCTATGCATTGGGATGGATGATTAAAACCTTAACTAAAAAAGTGTTTACATACAATTTAACAAGCCCACATTTTGCCTTATATCCCCCCTGAACTAAGATGAAACAAAAAATAAAAAGTAAAAAGTAACTTTGGGTGGGGAATCAACGTAAACTCCTCTTTAGGTGTCGAAAAAACAAGGTTTGTTATTAAACGCCGCCGCTACTGCTGCTGCTTATTTCAGTATCGGTATTTATAAAATCAAGGTTAACCCACGTAATGATTAAATAATTATATTTAAATAGAGTTAATAATCCTAATTCCCACGCAAGGGAGGGTGAAGTAGAAAATCAAGTGATTTTTTTATCGATTCTTCTACTAATTATAAGACCAGTCTGCATAGTCAAACATTCAGGAAATACCAGTTCCGAATGATTTTAAAATTATTTCAAATTAGGTTCAGATTTTAAGGATAATTTTAAACAAGGACTGCCGACCAATCGCGTAACGCCCTGCCTTTTTGTTAACAAAATTCTCGTGGCACGCTCCAAGTCTCGCGCCACGATTATCACGTCACGCGCCTAATTTTATCAAATCTCGTGATAAATTTCATTCAACACGGAACGTGCCACGAGAATTTTGTTAATAAAAAGGTAGGGCGTTACGCGATTGGTCAGAGGGGCTTATTTCAAATTATCCTTAAAATCTGAACCTAATTTGAATATTAAAATCATTCGGAAGTATTTCCTGAATGTTTCACTATGCAGATTGGTGTTGTAATTAGTAGAAGAATCGATAAAAAATCACTTGGTTTTCTACTTCACCCTCCCTTTAACAAACATAGGCTTTGTTATGAAAGAAACAGCTCCGGTAACTTATAAGTATTTTTTGTGTTTATAAATAAAACCTATCGTATAATTTTTTTTTTTTTTTTTTTGAGAACGATCGCATTGTTTTTATAATGCTTCCTTTTTTCTTTTTTTTTTGGACGCGTTGTTTTCGATTATCGATAAACATTTTTAATCTTACCTACCCCCCCCCCTTCCCGGTTTAAACTAATTTAGCGATGAAATTTGTTTTAATTTTCCCCCGCTTATGGACTGAAATATGTAAATATATATAATAACTCTAAATTAAGCTGTGGCGCAGTTTAAGTGTAGTCGATGAAATACAAAACATACAAGTAAAGCAAAAACATTGCTATCAAAAATGTATAAAAAACAAAACACAGATGATTATCTGTATTTTTGACACAGCTACTTGTAATAAAAATTTTCACTGTAGTTTTTGTGCCTCCCCCTTTTTGGGACGTAAGTACATCTGCGGCGGACCAAGAAGTTATATCTAGTTTATTAGGAAGAAGGTATAAGATGCCTACGTGTTCGTGCGCCATAGTCCCAGTCCCCCTTTCAAAACACAAGGGGGGGGGACGTAAAAGGAGGCCGGGCTATTTCGCCTCTCCTCAGTCGGAAAATACGTCATTTTCGTCATTCGCGTCGCGCTGACGTGAGTTTTCAAGAACCAATGAGATGCTGGTAGGCGGAGATTAACTCCGGACCTACGTTTGAACTGGAGATAAAGCTGGAAATGTGGCGAATTTATACCTTCTCACTAATAAACTAGATATCACTTCTTGGCGGACAATACTAGTATTGTACGTCTAGGGTGTGTATCGCTGGGCTATACAGGGTAGTAGGATTGAAGCGGTGGGTTCTATCATAAGTTTATAAGATATGTTCCATAAGTATGACACTTACTATAATTCGTAATGCTAGACTTACTGAATACTGAGAGCTAGTTCGACATGCGAGAACTAACTACACTCGGCCTCTACAGGCGTCGCTTTACGAGAATCTATGACGTTTCACCTACGTAACAAGCTCTCAGTAACCAGTGACAAATTTATGGGACGTATCTTATGATCTTATGAACTTATAGGGAGCTAACAACTGGCTAGGGGTGAAGAGATAGTCTGACGTCACGCAGCCCCCCTCTGGTTGGTATTTTTGCGCGTAGAATACTGTTTCCAACCGTTAGGGGGGATGAAACTCCAGTAAGAGATAAAAGGGTGTGACGTTTCAGGGTCAGAACTGTTAGCTCCCTATGGACGATTTTGAGTCGACATTTTGCCCGGAGGGTCACCGTTATGATTGAAGTGTTTTATGCATTACCCCTTAAAATTAAGTAAGAAACTGAAAAAGGGGTCATCCGTAAAGCACGCCGCCTTAGAGCACGCCAATCGTAACGTGTTACGTGTAATGGTTGCCTCAAAATGTCTCATAGAACATACCGAACTGTACGTCGGTCCTACCACAATTTTCTTCGTAACACCCTGTAAAATGTAAACTTTACAAGAGGGTAAAAACCAACCCAGTTGGGGTCCTAGGGGAACTTTTCCCGACCCTACTTAAAAAGAATTTCTTTACAATTTCTAACCAAAAAGACCTTTTATTCTTGTTGAAATATCAGGCTCTCTGGGCCAATTTCCTAGAAACTCTTTTGTTCGGGAAAAGGGAAGAAGCGAGTGATTGACATTCGCTATCTTATCTTTAAATCTTTACATTCCGAAGGGCTGAACCCTTTACTCAGGTGTGGAGCCATAAATAAAGAGAGGTAAGGTAAATATCTCAAGTCTCTTTGTCGTTACACGTGTTATAGACCGTTCCGTAAAATGCATGGAGAGAAACAAACACACAGGCTGGACGCCACCCTCTTAGGTTATTTCCCAGGGCGCCAAGAGGCAAGACGAAGCCCGAGTTTACTACACGCGGAGGGAGGATACCCAACTCGCACTGCCTCTAGCGGTACTTTCTGGCGCGAGGGAAATTACCCGAGAACGTGACCACCCCCACCCCTGTGGTGTTTACTACTACTCTTCTGGAATAGACCATTTCGATGTAACTAAGAGGGGTAATACTTTGCCTTCGATCTCGCTTAATGGCGCCTGCGCTGTAGTCTTTTTGTATCATGAGAGTGCGCAGAGACGGATGGAAATGTATTAACCCCCTTGTATGTCCCGATATTGAGAGTTACCTACCCCCTTTTATTACGTCTATTAAACTCCCTTGATCTATGAAATGGAATGGTCTATAACAAGTTAAGAAGAAAAGATTTGTAAAGGTTGTGAAATAATAACAACACGTGATATTGAAACGTCAAAGAGACAACAAAAAAAAAATATTTTATTTGGTAAATTTTTCTCGTTTTAACATTTTTTTCTTTTTAATTCTTCCGCCTTGAACTTTCTTGCGATGACCCTCTAACCGTTCCCTTCTATTCCTCATTTTCAGAATCTCGTCTTTCGTTTTTAATTCGCGTTTAAAATGTCTTCCCTTTCCAGATTTTGCTCCTGGCTCATCTTTATCACGTTTCTTTCCACCACCTGAAACGAAACGAACATAGTTGTGATGTCAGTGCCTAGATAAAACGTCACGCGCTAAGCTTTGACAGTGGGCAACCATGTTTCGCAACGCTTTGGTTCTATAGAGTGCTGTCAGTTGTGACGTTAGATCCAAGGTTAAACGTCACGAGTCTGCCTTTAGCAATGGGCGGCCATGACAGTTACCGTTTCTTCTTTATGGGAAAACAGCATGGGTGACGTCACACCGGCGCTTCTGACAGCACTATATAGAGAGCTTTCAGTTGGAGGAGGAGCCGAGTCTCATGACATAATTTACGCTGCTATATTGGTGGGTTTTAAGGAAGAATGAAGCTGAGACCACCCAATATGGCTACTAGAACAGCGGTAAGACTTGGGAGGGTTTGACGTACTACTATCCCATCTGAAAGCTCTCTATGGGCAAAGAGCATGGGTAACGTCACACAAAGATGACTGAGATAGCTCTATTGTTTCGCGCATGTCCTGGAAATGAAGTAGCTACGTTCGAAACAACTTACGTCGATTATTACCAAGTCTTCCCCCGAATTTTCGTCCCTCATCTTCGCTATCTGAAAGATGTTCCTGTTGATCGACCTTATTCTTTTCTTTCCATTGATTATAGGCGTTTGATTTATAAGTCGCTGGGATTAAAACGCCGCTTTCCGTGCGTATTTTCTTCCGTTTGTTTTCAAAAGCGGGATCATTAACGAATTTCTTCTTCTTGCGATCCCTAATTAAGTTAATGATAAACGTTTAATTGATTCCTTTAATGTTGTCCGAGGTTTTTTAATACCATTTTTTGTTGCCGGAAGATTGCGCGATTTGCGTTGATTCATCACCGTTCAAGTCCAGTATTTCTTTATTGACTTGTTTATTGAAGGATGATTTTTCAATTTCAAAACTGAAAATTGGTTTAAAATTAAAATTCAGTTAATTACACGTTGAAAGAGGTCAGAGGTCAAACAGAGAACAAACAAACAAACAGAGAAACAAACCCTTTTTCGGAATGATGATCAATTGGTTTATAGTTCAAGTAAAAGTTTTTATCCTTAAACGAGACATCTTGGTTCTGACGTTTCCTTTGAGATTTTGGTGCCATCACGTTCGAGAAGGAATTCTGTTGTTAAAAGTTCAGTTTAGTGTTAATCAAAGATATGTTTTATCATGGGACATACTTTAATATCATCTTCGTTATCCATAAGTGGTAGTTTCTTCATAAAAGATTTCCTTAAATCCTCATCTTCGGTTTCATTTTGAAGTTTATGAGTATTTCGGGTTTTTTCGATGGCTTTCCGATGATATTCCTTTTTAACTCTCATGACCAAAGGCGCTTGACTTTTCGCCGTCGCTCCTACCTCGAAAATTGTCTAGAAAAAACGAAACAATATACTTTTTTAGTCCCCCGTATCGTTCCTGAATGTTTGTAGCGTATACTATACATTTAGCGGACGATAAGATTTCATATTCTCCAGGAACTTTGTTCTTTCGTCTTCCAATTGCGCTGTTGCCGTTTTATTTTTAAACATGGGGTGAATTCCCACGGGACTGTTTAAAATTTCCTTCATTCGTTTTGTGGATTCGTTAGACGGAGCTGGTCGCGATTTTAAATATTGTTCGTAACCGTTACTGCAAACTTTAGCCATACTCTTCTACAAGTAGAAATGATATTAATGCAGGGGAAGATTGCGTTCGAAGCGAATTATATTCAGTGGTGTGCGAGTCCCGTTTTTTCAGTTTCGAGCCGAGTCCGAGTATCAAAACTAATTTCTTATCGAGTATCGAGCCGAGTCTCGAAAATGCTTTCGAGTATCGAGTATTTAGATAGGTCAAATTTTGTTTGTTCTTTCGAGCGAGTAATTATCGAGTCTCAAATATTGACTTGTCGAGTAGCAATTTTGTAAATTTCTTGAAAATAACGAAGATGTTCAATTATCTAATATCGAACTAGTTCAAAAAGATTGTTAGTGATCAATTAAACATTGAACAGGTGATTTTCAAAATAAATGCTCATGAACTCATCGTCTGCTATAGTTGTAAGCCTCGGACTCGAGTATTTGTCCCGAGTATTTAAGATGTTAAAAAGCTACTCGAATCTGTCTCGAGTATCTCAATGTGTTGTTATCGAGTATCGAGTCGAGTACTCGGCTCGATACTCGAACCGAGTACTCGTACTTAACGAGTACTCGCACACCCCTGATTATATTTGATATTTACAAGCTCAATATGATTATTATGCCATAAAGTAAGAGCATCCGATTCTTCGTCTATAATGCTTTGGGGTACGGATCCGATTACGCCGCCATCTTGGGAGTCCGTTTTCGTTTTCGCGGCAATGGCTAATGGCCTTCCCAGAAATAAATGTAAGTCTAAGACGTAAGCGGTTTCATCAGGGGAAACGATGGAAAACGCGGTTCCGTCTCTCCCCGCTCTGGCAACTCTACCAACGCGATGTACGAATAGTTTAGGTTTGGCTGGGAAATTGAAATTTATGACGAAATCTAAATGAGGAATGTCTATTCCTCGGGCAGCTACATCGGTAACTAATAAAACGGTTGTTTTTCTAGCGTGAAATTTAGCTCCTTGGATTTTTCTAGCGGTTTGGTCTAAACTGCTGTAGATGTAAGAACAAGGAATTTCGGCTTGTTCTAGGATCTGAAATAAATATATATTTAATTTAATTTAGTTTTAAATTAATTAATTAACTTCAATTATAGTTAATTATTTAATTTACATCTTTAGCGTATTCCACGTGATGTTTTGTGGCGAAAAACACAACCGTGAGTTGGTTTTTCTCAATTACTTGTGTTAGTAAATGTAAAAGGATGGAAAATTTGTCTTCGGATCGACAAAAGAGATAGGCAGTCTATAAAGCAATCAATAATTAGAAATAATTTATTTTAATTATTTTAATTGCCTTTTTCGTACTTTTAGTTGATTACTAAGCTTCGTTTCGGTGTCTAATCTAATTAAAACTGGATCATTAAGACCGGCTTTAGCAAAATCAACCATTAATCTAGGTAATGTGGCGGAGAACAACAAGGTCTGACGATTTTCCGGTAATCTATGAAGAATTTCCAACAATTGATCTTGAAAACCCATTTCAAAAAGTCTATCGGCTTCGTCAAAAACAATGTATTCCACCGATGATAGTTTTAAATCCATTTCCATCACTATGTGAAGAAATCTACCAGGTGTGGCGATTAATACGTCAGGATTATCGTGAATCGCCGCAAATTGGTCGTCCATTTTGTCTCCACCCAGAACAAGAGCGTAACGGAGTCCAGTAAACTTTCCTAACTGTTAATTTAATTACATCCCGTTTTAGTTACAGTTGCCCAAAGTTTTATCATGGATAAAGAATGCGCGTGCGGAAATTTGTTTTCACACTACAGGATAGGCAACTCCCTATCTCGAACGACAGCTTATTCTGTATATACTCTGTTACAACATCGGTTGTCAGCACGCGCAAAGCTGGGTCTCTATGTAATCTAGCCTTGCGCGTGCTGACAAGAGACAAAAAACTTCAGGATATTTTAAACGATTTTAAATCCTGAAGATCCTGAAGTTTTAAGTCTCTTGTCAGCAAGCGCAAGGCTAGATTACATAGAAACCTAGCTTTGCCCGTGCTGACAACCGATGTTGTAACAGAGTATATACAGAATAAGCTGTCGCTCGAGATAGGGAGTTGCCGATCCTGTAGAGTGAAAACAAATTTCCTCACGCGCATTCTTTATCCAAATTTTTATCTCGATAACTTACCTCTTTAGCAAATTTCATGGTTTGTTGCGCTAATTCTCTGGTTGGGGATAAAATTAAGGCTCTAGCCCCTGTTTTACCGCATCTGGTTTTGAGACGTTGAAATAGTGGTAGTAAGAAGGCGGCTGTTTTACCGCTACCTGTTCTAGCCATGGCTACTACATCTTTTCCATCCAAAATAACGGGAATTGTCTTTAAAGTATGTAATAATAATAATTTAGCTCCACAACTTTAAATTTCAGTTCAAAAAACAACTTAGTATTTAATTACTTTTCTCTGGATAGGTGTAGGTACTTTATAACCTTTTCGTAAAACTCCCTTCAGAATGGCATAAGTGAACCCTGTTTTAAAATTAATTTTATGATCGAACAGCGTTTTCAATAGACTAATGGCAGAGGGCTGCCATTACCCTATATTTTCATATAACATACCCATGCTTTGAAATCCCCCGGATTTCTTTTTCTTGGATTTATCCCTGAAAAGTTGGCCCAGATTTAACTCTCCCTCATCTTCATCTCCACTTTCTAATTTTTCTTCAACCTTTTTCTCATTTTCAGGTAGTTTAATCTTTTTTACCTATAAAAAAAATCATTATAAATATAATACAGGCTTAAAATAATACTAAAATTACCTGTAAATTATTCTTATCTTTATTTTTCCGCTTCATTTTCAAAATATGCGCCACAAAAATGGTAATGCCAACCAAAATACGCCAGTTGACCCCTCCACCACGTGCTATTCCGCCCACGTGTACGGTTAAAAATAGCAGACAGCAACAAAGAGAATATAAGGGAGGAGTGGAAGCTCCCCCGCTCCACAAGCGTAATTAGTTATGTCTCGCTTAAATTATACTAGCGGCAAGGCTAGCGGTACGAGGGAGTTTCCGGCTCAATAGCGCCACCTACGATACCATTTAATGTCTCAAACGGAAATGCCTCGGTACTGCGCATTGAAGATGCGCGGTAGAAAAGCGAGACAAGTTTTGCCCCTCTTTCCACTCCTCCCCTATACTCTCTTTGACAGCAATAAAAGTCCTATATGAAAATAGAAACTAGCGCCAATAGTAGCTACCTTCCACTATAGTTTCCAATACTCCTTGCTTTTTTATTATTCAGAGAATGTGCGCCACGAAAATGGTGAAAGCGCGAAAATACGCCACTTGACCCCTTCGACCACGTGGTATTAAAGTTTGCGCAGTAGCAGACGGCATCGAATAAAAAATCTGAAAATGGTGCTAAACAATAAACGTCCTATATGAAAATAGAAACTAGCGCCAATAGTAGCTTCCACTATAGTTTCCAATACCCCTTGCTTTTTTATTATTCGGGAATGTGCGCCACGAAAATGGTGAAAGCGCGAAAATACGCCACTTGACCCCTTCGACCACGTGGTATTAAATTAAAGTTTGCGCAGTAGCAGACGGCATCGAATAAAAAATCTGAAAATGGAAACCAGTGCGGAAACTAACAATAGCTATAGGCATTAACCTACAATAGCTTCCGATACAGGTATCATTATCAATCATCCTGGCATTTTGGTTGGATCGTTGGAAAGTGCGTAGGTTGTTTCAGTCTGTCTGTCGGCGCGGGACTTCTTTGGGTCGGAAGTATTTTCGGGATGTGTAATTAATTAGCAGTGAGATTAATGTTAAATTATTGCAATGATATTAATATATTAGTGTTTAATTTAATGTATCAATAACCGGGCTGACGTGATATTTCGGAAAAGTAAGTTATCTCAGTGCGTTTTTCGCGTTACAAGTTGTGTTACGCTAAGCCTTGGCTTTGTCAAAAAATCCATGCGATTCACATTCATCATCAACATCAATCATCATGCAAATGAATCGAATGATAGGCGCCTTGCAGTCTGGCACCGTCAATGCATGAGTGCAATTGTTTCAGGATTTTGTTCGTTTAATTCAGGTAAAAATTGGAATGCGAATTGGTCATGAGTGTACTCGGCGCTGCATTACATTGGTATCAAAAGAAGGTAAGTGTTATTTTTTTTATATGAAAAACTCTTTTTATCGGAGAGTGGTAGGGGAAACGAAAAAACTTTACTGCCACATTAAAGAATTAATTGTTGGCATGGTTAGGGTTAAATTTAGTGATTAAATAATTTATAGATCGGTGCTTATGATAAACAATTATGGGAAAGGTCCGTTGAACAGCATATTTTAAGAGTGAGTTTCTCTGTTTAATGTTAGCTACGAGTGGTTAAGATAAACCAGAAAATTCCCCGATTTTTTTTGTTAGAATGTAGATGAATTGCCCAAAAAATCTGCCAAATTAAAACCAGAACTAATTGACGTTGACCTTGTAAGAGGTCAGTATTCTTCCTTAACTTTTCAACCCCCATTTTCCTCTTTAAAGGGAGGGTGAAGTAGAAAATCAAGTGATTTTTTTATCGTTCTTCTACTAATTTTTAGACCAGCCTGCTTAGTGAAACATTCAGGAAATACTTCCGAGTGATTTTAAAATTCAAATAAGGTTCAGATTTTAAGGATAATTTGAAACAAGCCCCTCTGACCAATCGCGTGACGCCCTGCCTTCCTGTTAACAAAGTTCTCGTGGCATGCTCCGTGTCTCGCGCCACGATTGTCACGTCGCGCGCCCAATTTTATCAAATCTCGTGATAAATTTCATTCGACATGGAACGTGCCACGAGAATTTTTTTAATAAAAAGGCAGGGCGTTACGCGATTGGTCGGAGGTCTTTATTTAAAATTATCCTTAAAATCTGAATCTAATACATTAAAGTCGGTATGAGGTCTTATCTAAGAGAGCTATCGCTCTCCTAGAATTTGAATTTTAAAATCATTCGGAAGAGGTTTTTCCTGAATGTTTGACTATGCAGACTGGTCTTATAATTAGTAGAAGAATCGATAAAAAATCACTTGATTTTCCACTTCACCCTCCCTTTAACTAGTTAGTATAATATTGCGCGATATCTGTTTAGGTTCTACTTTTCCTAAAGCTAAACCTCAAAAAGGTTGGATAGCCACAACTTCTATTGGGGTGTGGCGTGTTCTTTTATTACCTATTTATTGCTCATGGTAAATTAAACACCTGTTAATTTGACTTGTCATTGAAAATTCTTGTTACACGCAATTAATCTTATCAATAATTAGGTGGAAGAAACAAACTTCCAAACCAGTTTGTTTTGGCATTTTAGTTTTGTATTTTCTACAAATAGGAATATTATTTTTATACTTTTCCGCTAACGATGATTTTCAGGTAATTAAAATAAAGGGGGGGTTTATGATCTATCTTGAAGTATGTGTAGATGATCTTTGACCTTTTAAAATAGGATGTGTCAACTTACGAAGTTATGACCCCCGTAGTTATGATGATTGTTTTGGGGGTTGTACATTCTCAAATTGTAGCCACAGTTTCATCAAAAAATAGTCATAAATCAGTTTGCAGATCAAAAAGGTTAATATGAAAAAATAATTTCGGATAACGTAACATTATACCTTAAAAGAATGGTCTTTTTCTAAATATAAAAGGAAAAATATTTGAAAAAAAATAAATGATCTCTTATTACAAAATAATTAGCATTTAATTGATCTTAAAAATAATCAAGGACTAATGCGCCATAGAGTAATTTCTTTCCCATATAGGGAGAGGGCAAACCCATTCTTGCCACGTCATAGGCTTATATCTCTTACCTCGATTCCATCCCCCTAACGAGGGAATTTCAGTATCGCGCCTTCAAACGCTCCCCTAAGTAGAGGTAGAAAATGACGTCGGATGTTCTTTCCCTCCCTGACAAACGCCCTCTCCCTATAGGGTGTTTCCGCCAGATTAAAAAGGGGGAAGAAATAGGGGGCGAAAACCGGTTTTCAGGGGATGTCAATAGGGCGTCCTAACGTGGCCAGAGCGGGGAGCCGGCAAGGGGAGAGGAAAGGGGGAAGGTAACTTGACGTCACGCGCAAAGACCCTATACGGCAACGTCATAACCCTCCATCTCTTACCTTAGTGATATCCCCCTTCCCTTCCCTTCCGGGGGCAAACAGTATTCTCTAGTACAAAGTTGCCCCTAACGTAGGGGAGACAGTTCACTCCCCCTCTCAACCGAAATTACTCTATTGCTTTAGTGGTGTCTGCTAAACCGAACCTCTTACTCCTATGGGATTGGTTGAATTCTTACAGGCTGAGGGAGGTAAGGTAGGTTCGGTTTAGCAGACATGCCATTAAACCAATGGCGGATGGCACAGTAGTCCTCGATTGTTTTTAAGACTAATTAAATACTAATTATTTTGTAATAAGAGTTCATTTATTTATTTTTTTAATATTTTTCCTTTTATACTTAATGTATAATGTTATGTCACCTCAACTTTACCTTTAACGTAGTAAACTTACAAAAGTTAACACGGTAACGCTCACTTTAGGAAAAGATTGAAACGTAAATATCGTATCGCGTTTGAAACGAATAAAGAATCTTCAAAATCTTCTCCCGAAACGGCGTCGGAAGAGAAATTAAATCAAAACTCTAAAAATAATGCGACGGAGATAAATACAAACGATAATCTCAATTTACCAATTCGTAAAAACTCTGACGAAGAAAGTGGATTAGATAGTCTCGATTTTGCTCAATCGAATGACGTTGAAACTCAAAACGTTCTCGAAAATCATTTTCACGATGAAAAACAATTAAGCAAATTATTTTCAAAGACTTCTTTATCGGAATGTGAAAATCCCGGTGGCGGTGATAGGACCGCGGAGAATAACTTAAACGTTAGGTTTGTTAATGGGGATGACCAAAAAGATCTAAATGAGGAAAACGTTACTGCTGGAAAACGTCAACCATTTGAAAACCATGAAAATTCAAACTTAAAAAAGGGAGAATTGGTAAATGGACAGTACGAAAAGATGGATAAAGAAACGGCGGAAGCTAGTTCCGGAGAGGAATATTTCGTAGCTCGTCATAAGAAATCAAATTTATTAGAAGCATCTCAGGATCAATCTCATCATAACACTCCAAATCATCGCAGACGCAATTCGGTTTACGGAAACAAATTACGTTCCAGCGCTGAGAGACAAATATTCCCCCTTTATTGGAGAAGGTTTTCCGATTTTGGGAATAAACCCGAGAGATTACCAGCGAATTTGATGGAAAGAAGCGGTCTAGCTAGTACATTAAGGAGATTATCGGATGGGTGCTCGTTAAATAGAAGGTCCGTTCCTAGAGAGGGCCCGTTAACCACCAATGTTGGTGGTGGACCAAACGCGAAACGATTAATGAATCAAGGCGTACCATTGATGACGCCAAATAGAGGGGAACCTCTTTACAGTTCCTGCGAATCTGACGGAGATACCACACCAACTACACCTAATAAAGTACGTTAGGTACACTTAAGCAGCTAGGGGGAAGCGGAACAGTCAATGATATCTTTGTCCGTAGCCCCAAACATCCGACATGGAATGGCCAATCATAACTAACACGGATTGCAATAGTGACAGCACTGATTCGGCCGAAAGTGACCAAGACGATGGTAACGTCTCAACCTACGAAGATCAAACGAACCAAGAAGAGAATCAAGAAGTATGTCAAACACTGAGGAGAAATTTAAAAAATCATGCCAAATTAAAGTTTCATGGAAACTAATTTTAATTTTTTTCAAGGCCACCGGTCATTTCTTGAGTCCTTACAGTGGATCTGATAAAGGTGAACCATAGCTACTTTTGAATCCCAACCTATAACTTAGTTACTTAGGCCATTAATTAAAGTAGAAAGAACGTAATACATTGATAAAAATTGCCCTCTTTAGTATTTGCAATCTGTTAACTTGCAGAATGGCTTGAATTCTTTTTATTTTTTTCCTGGGTTTATTCTGCTGTAGTTTTTGGGCAATTTTATTTCATTTTTTTTCTCTTGACTTTTGATGGAAGTTACGCTCTGTCCCTTTTCTTCCGGGAGTGCATATAGGGTAATGACAGATCCCGAATTCCCGACTTTTGGCTGTATGGGGAAATAACACGAGGTGCCATTAGTATATTCTGTTCAGGCTTATTCGCACTTATAAGCTACAAATCAGTCTTCACATCGCGTACTTTAAAATTTACGCAGTTTCACCAAGAATTTATGAACGTAACTTAGAAAAAATACCTTTTGCACAGTATCTGTACTTTAGAATAGACCCCTTGGGGTTGGCTTGTACTTTGCCACCTAATAGATTGGCAATGGATTGTTTCGTTAAACACTAACTATGACACGCACATTTACATATCATATCCCCCCTAATATTTTTCTAAAAAGTAAAAAAACACAACACGAATGCTTCCCAAACCCTCAGAAATTATCCCTCGATTGGTATCTTTCTCATTTATCCCTAATTGACAGACCTGACATTTTTTTTTTATTTGGGAACATTATATTAAAAAAATAAATAACAAAATAGAAAATAGAGATATATTTTTTGTGATTTTTAATTTTTGCCTGTTTTTTAGGGAGGTGTTCAACCAAAGGTAGTTTTTTTATGTTTTTAAAATTTTTATAATTTTAATTTCATTTCCCTTGCCGCCAATTAATTAATTAATTAATTTACTTAACGGGAAGCTAGCTCTCTTTCTCTACCTTTCTATATATGCTTTTCTTTTCATTTAAAACTCCTCTTTTGCTTAGATTGAATTGCAATGGCTTAATTTCAATTTGCATGAATTTTCATTTCCCCATTCTTCGGAAACCAATCTCTCTCCGCATGTCCATCTAAATTTTCCTCTATCGCACTTTGCATGTGTTTTTTTTTCCCATTTTCTTCTCCTTTCAGAACTTAGAACCCAATTGAACAGTTCGCCTTTTTTCTCTATCTTTCGCTCGCACCTATTTGAAACTGATAATATAAATTTGTTTACGATTTTTAGGCATATTTTAATTACATAATTACGACGGGAAAAAGGCATACATATACTATACAATATTGAATTTTGAAAAAAAAAAAAAAAAAACCTTTCCTTAACAATATTAGCATAAGTTTATAAGATATGTTCCATCTATAAGTATACTTCGTAATAGAGCTATTTCAGTGGGGGAAAAATTTCGTCTGCTACGAAAATTGGGCCTGCCTTTGAGTGTAGAGGGCGGCCATTTTGTGAGGGTTTCTCTATGGGCAAATAGCATTGGTGACGTAGCCATTACCCCCTCTGAAATAGCTCTATACTAGAGACTTGACTAAGAACCCAAGGTCTGTAAATGTGCCAAAAATTGCTCTATTGGACTAAGAGCTAGTTCGAGGACTGCCATCTTCCTATTTAGTCTGTAATAAGCCTTTTACAGCGCCAAAACCAGGCGTCTTCGCTTTACCTCGAATCTATGACCTACCTCACTCACTTCATGACAAGTTCCAGTTCGTAACCAGTGACAAACTTATAGATGAACATATCTTATAAACTTATGATATTAGCGTAGTATTTTATTTATTAATTTTAAAACTATGGTACTTGGATAAGTAATTAATTAATGAACTGTTTGCCGCTAACTGCTAAATCATTTTTGCTTCAAAAAATAATTTTTTTTTTTTTTTTTTTAATATTTCGTAATTTTTTCCTCTACGCAATGCGCTTCGAAATATTCTATTCCTTTTTCTGTATTTTTGTTGTGCGTTGATCGTATCTCGTATCCTATTCCTTATTCATTTTTGCCCGAATACAAAGTGAGCTGTACAATCTGGGAACGTAACGAATGCAAGAAAGTGGATTTAACTGTCCTGGACATCAGTTCGGCCATTATTGTTAAAGTCGATTCGTTATCTCATAGTTCGGAGTATTTAATAGTTGGACTTTTATGCGCTCTCATCTTGGCTATGTTGCCCGTTTTGTTTCGTTTAAATTGCGTCGTACTGAGAGACGATACTTTACAAGATGTTGCCAGCGAAGTTCTACTGTTTACCATTCCAACACCGGATATGGTTGCAAAATTGGCGCTAAAATTGCAAGAAGCGTTATTGGGATCGTCTTTTAGAAGCAAAATTGTCGTTTGCGGCGCATTATTAGAGAGATACACGCTCAGCGCTATTTATTTCTTTCTCTTGGCCGTTGCTGAGAGAACGTTCAAACAAGTTAGTGTTTTATACGACCAAGAAGTTATGTCAGTATCTCAGAGAGAAGGTATAAGATGCCTTTGTATTCGCGCCAGGCCATAGTCCCAGTCCCCCTTTCAAAATACAAGGGGGGACGTAAAAGGAGGCGCCGGGCTATTTCGCCTCTCCTCAGTCGGAAAATAAGACTGTAATTTTCGTCACTCGCGTCGTCGCGCTGACGTGAGTTTTCAAGAACCAATGAGATGCTGGTTCTGGTTGTGATTTAGAGACGGGGATTAACTCCGGACAGGCTACGTTTGGACTGGAGATAAAGCTGCTGGAAATCTGGCGAATTTATACCTTCTCTCTGAGATACTAGATATAACTTCTTGTACGACTCAAAGGGCGTAAAGGGAACTCAGCTCAAAGTATAATTTATTACTTATCATTAGCGGTTTCTTTACGCCAAACATTTTTGTCACTTAACATCGGCTAGACGAGCTCGAAGGTCTGAATTACCTCATTTTCGTTTGAACAAAGTTAGAAATATCAAAACGTGGCTTTCAGTACGATCCTATTTAAAAGTAAGACGATTCTTTCGTCTCATTCCCAAGTTCGACCTTCCAATACCCGAGGGGGTAGACACTTTGGATCTCTGTGTACACCTGAGTTCAAAAGAGTTCAGCTTTGACAGTGCATTGAGTTCAAAGCCTTCGGAACTCATAGTTCAGCTTTGACAGTGCATTGAGTTCAAAGCCTTCGGAACTCAGAGTTCAGCTTTGACAGTGCATTGAGTTCAAAGCCTTCGGAACTCAGAGTTCAGCTTTGACAGTGCATTGAGTTCAAAGCCTTCGAAACTCAGAGTTCAGCTTTGACAGTGCATTGAGTTCAAAGCCTTCGGAACTCAGAGTTCAGCTTTGACAGTGCATTGAGTTCAAAGCCTTCGAAACTCAGAGTTCAGCTTTGACAGTGCATTGAGTTCAAAGCCTTCGGAACTCAGAGTTCAGCTTTGACAGTGCATTGAGTTCAAAGCCTTCGGAACTCAGAGTTCAGCTTTGACAGTGCATTGAGTTCAAGTCATACTGTACACCTGAGTTCTCAAGTGTCTACCCCCTCGCCAATACCATACCATACCATTTCATTTCTTATGCGTAGAAACACGGACCCGAACGATCGGTGGATGTTATTGTTTCAACCGCATTCGTGTTAATAGTTTGCCTACTATCATTTCTTTGCGTTCAAGTAGGTTACTACTCCCTTCAATATCTCTCTCTCTCTCTCTCTCTCTCTGTCCTAAACCATGTTAACGGGTAATTGTTATACATTGACGTGACGTACAGTTACTGAAAGGAAACCAACAATTCGTGGACCGATTATATTGTTGGGAGATTGTCTTTTGGTGTATCGCTTTGGGTTTATTTCTAATGCGATTCATGATACTCGGGTCAAAGATAAATAAGAAATATCGAAATTTATCAGCGTTAACGACGGAACAAGTAATGAGGTTGAGGGTTTTTGGGTTTTTTCGGGGCTGAAGCTTAAAATAAAAAATTGTTCTAGATTAATTTATATTTGCACATGGAACAAAAGCCACATAAGAAGGAAGAGTTGATGTTAGCCAATAATGTTCTCAAACTCGCCATAGATTTGTTGAAGGTAAGAAAAATGTGTTTTAGTGTTTTGTAAAGTTTGCAATTTAACATTTTAATTTAGGAACTGGAAGGACCCTTTAAAATTTCCGGTTTACGTGCCAATCCTTATCTTTACAACGTAACAAAAGTTGTCGTTCTATCGGCGTTTTCGGCTGTTTTAACTGAACTTTTAGGTTTTAAACTTAAATTGTACAACATTAAGATTAAGTGAGTTCAATCTGCGAGCGTCAATTCGCCCCCCCCCTTTTTTTCATATTTAATTGTTTTCTCATCGCATATATACGTAAATTAGAGTTTATAGATCAAATTAGGCGTGTCAATTATAATTATAACGAATTTTCCCTCCTCCTAGAACCTGATGGAATAATTATACGAATAATCAGGTATTTTTTAATTTATTCTGTGATATGGGGATTTAGTTTATCGAAGGATCTTCATTTTTGCGTTAATCATGTGCAATTTGTAGAATATCGTTTAATTTAGTCTCCCCCACTTCTATCAAATGATCTATTTAGATTTAATTCCTTGTAGGAATGTTTTTTCACTCATTCAAGGCTTGGTAATGAGTCTTGAGCGTAAACGTTACATTACAAATTAAAAGTGCAAAACGGTATGTGAAAAACACCAAATGCAAATAGCGTTTGAAAAACAAAAGTACCGCAGTTTAAAAGTGGATTTTAAAGAATTATTTTGATCAGAAAAGGAATATTTTTGATGATACGGAGAGAAAGAAAGGTTTTTTCGAATGTTTTCCAAAAGAAATAATAGTTTGAAGAAATTGGCCTTATTCCTGATCAACGCCACCGAGGCGTAGCGGCGACTTTTGGAACTATAATAATACGGTAGCCAATTACAGGTGGCGCTGGAGTCGATGGACTATTATTTTCTATGTTTTGTTGATCTTTCTGAATCACGTGAATAGCCAAGGCTTAACAAGCGATATGGTTTCAAAAGTATTAAAAGTTGATTTTACCTTTCTTATTCTGTCTAATATTATGAAATAAGACTTTCGGAGTAAGTTTTCATTCGATTTTGGTCTATTTGGAGATTATTAGGTTAATAATAATAATTAGTTAAAACATGTTTTTTGGAAGTTGAAGCGGTAATTATCAAAACATAGAAAATAACAGATCTCCATCAGAGTCCATCGACTCCACCGCCACCTGTAATTGGCTACCGTATTATTATAGTTCCAAAAGTCGCCGCTACGCCTCGGTGGCGCTGATCAGGAATAAGGCCAATTGAAATTGAAATTTGGGAGTTTTTCAAAAACCAAATATCGTGTTAAAGAGTTTTAAATTAAATTAAATTGAAAAAAAGCTCTCTTAGAGAAAATTAATTGTTTAGATAAAATTGGGTGTTTGTAGATAATTAATAATTATAATAGAGATAAATCTTAATTAACATATCAGGCTTTTTCATGCCCGTTCTGATTGTTAAGAAGTATTTTTTAGTTTAGAAACTTTAGAAGATTCTAAGTAAAATCTAAAGATTTAGAAAGCATTTAGAAAAATAATATTTAACTTATAAAAGAAATTAAATTAAAATAGCGGAGGATATTTTTAAGTTCCTTTTTTCGGTGCAATATCAATTATAACTAGCCCAACATTATTATATCAGCAATTACACTACACTATAAGCAATTACGGTAAGAAGCTTTTAAAGTTAGTAAAAAAAAAAGACCTTAATTGCATTTAAATTAAATTAAATATAATAATATACTAATTAACTTATTCTTCATCAAGACTTGTTTGATGATTCATTTATTTTTATTCACTCACTCAAGTTTTAATTCCAATCAATAATTGCTCAAATAATTATAAACTTAATTAAACTCAAAGCTTAGTTAAAATATTTATTTTTTAACCTTCATTTAGGGTTAGGAAGGTTCAATGTATGATTGCCTAGTTATATAATAATTGCAATTGCCAGTTTTGTTTAAGCGCAAAATTAAAAAGAAAAGACAACAAAAACTGCGTTAAAAAGCTTTTTTTTTTTTTTTTTTTATTCAATTTCACCCAAATACAATTGTTTATCGCTTTAACCTGAAAAGAATAATTGCAATTGCCAATTGCCAGTTTTGTGTAAGCGCAAAATTAAAAAGAAAAGACAACAAAAACTGCGTTAAAAAGCTTTTTTTTTTTTTTTATTCAATTTCACCCAAATACAATTGTTTATCGCTTTAACCTGAAAAGAATAATTGCAATTGCCAATTGCCAGTTTTGTGTAAGCGCAAAATTAAAAAGAAACAACAACAAAAACTGCGTTAAAAAGCTTTTTTCTTTTTTTTTTATTTTATTCAATTTCACCCAAATACAATTGTTTATCGCTTGAACCTGAAAATAATAATTGCAATTGCCAATTGCCAGTTTTGTTTAAGCGCGAAATTAAAAAGAAACGACAACAAAAACTGCGTTAAAAAACTTTTTTTTTTTTTTATTTTATTCAATTTCACCCAAATACAATTGTTTATCGCTTGAACCCGATAAAACTGAAAATAAAAGAAATTAGCAAAAGTAATTAATGGAATACGCGTTAATTAATATTTACTAATAGGTTCTGTGGGATGAAAATCAACTTCATTAACAGATCCATTATGTCCTGGTAATTTATAAATTATTTTACGCGTTGTTGTATCCCAAATGTAAACAAAACGATCAGCGGAACCAGCAGCGACTCTGCTGCCATTAGGGGACCAACTACATCTTAAAAGATTCTAAAAGAAAGGTAATTATGGTTAGCATTTAATTAATTGCAGTAATTAGCTAAACTGATTAACTTAAATGTACTTTTTCAAAATTATGTTGATGTCCTTGCATTATTTTAACGCAACGTTCTTGAGGAGCGAATGGTCTAACGTCCCATATTCTTACTGTTTTAAAAATGTCGTCTATTTAGTATTAACAGAAGGGGATAATAGAAGAAGGATGACACTCTGTATCCTCTTAATGCTTTAGTTATGTAACGTCATTCTTCCCAGGCTCCCCCTTTTAGTTTGCTTTTCCGATCATCAAACTACAAATAGGCATCGCACCGTAAGGTGAATTCTATAGTTGTTTGGCACTAAATCCCCAGCAATCATCCCACAAACCTTGATTGTCTTGACGTGGGACAAAAATGCTCAAGCACGTCTTGCTAAATATTTAAGCGCTAATAGAGTAATGATGAGGGAACTATTTATCGTGTATGTGATTCGGTTTAGTAACCTTGCTCCAAATGTTCCGATATTGGGAAGAGTGACGTTACACTTACCCCGCTTTGTGGTACACTTCTCTCGAGGAGAAGTATTATATACTTCTGGTATTAATTATATTTAGATTAAAGTAATTAATAATTACGCGTGTTATCCATAGAATTTGATAAGACATAGGATCCATCCGGACTCAGGGCCAAACCAGTTACAGTGTCCAAATGTCCAGTCATTTTGTAAAGAACTCCGTTCTTTCTCATATCCCAGACTTTAATGGTGTTATCAATTCCCCCGACTATTATTTGCTCAGCTGTATCGTTAAACGTTATGGCAGTAACTTGGTAAGTTTCTTGGAAGTTTTGAATGGCTCCCCGTTTTCTGGCATCCCATAACTTAATCGTGCAATCATCACTCCCACTGCATATTAATTGCGGTCCCCTTCTTGCAACATTGCAACAATTAACGTAGGATGTGTGTCCCCTCATTTTTTTTAGTCTAGCTCCAACTTCTACGTCCCACATACTAACAGTTTTGTCAGTTGAGGCGCTAAATAGGTTGCTGGGGTAGAGAAATAACATTAATGATATACGAGTTTTTCATGTCATTTGATTAACTTAATTACGTTCCATCTGTTGAGAAATGAATGTCTAATACTGCTCCTGTATGCCCAGTTAAAACTGCGTAGTTTTCACACTCCCCATAGGTATTCCAAAAGACTTAAAATAGCTTAGTTTAGTGGCTAGACTTCAATTAAGTGTCAGGGGATATTATTTTATTACATATTTGACGTTCATATCCAGCTGAAGCGAGCATGGTACCATCTGGGTGAAATTTGCTGCAGTATATTTCTCCCATGTGTCCTGTAAGAAGCATAATAGGTGCTTCGAGGCTGGATGTTCTCGGTGGGCCCTTTAAATTAATTTGTATTTAAATAACGGATAATAAACACGCGTTGCTAATAGCAACAATGAATAAATTCCTAAGCCTTGGTTTGATTTTATGTTTATTTACATTTCGGGTGTCAAATTGAATTAATTCGTTCCTGGGACGTTTAGAAACGGGTACTAAAATACCGTCTTCAGGTTTACGTTTGAAATTTTCCATCGAAATTACGATTAATTAGTAATTAAATTGAATAACCGAAACTCTGTCCACACTCCCTGTATTTGAAAATTTAAGCAGACTACTTATCTTGCTCGACAGGGATGCCAGATTGAAAACCTTCAACCCGCCAAAATCAAATTGGAAACAAGCCCAATAAACCGCCAATCGGTGTTTCGAAAAGAAGCCCAAAAACTGCCTAAGATCTAAACTATCCAGCCCAAAAACAAGCCAAAAATTTATCGTGAAAATTTAAAATTAGTTTTCTTTTAGAAATATTTATGCAAATTCTATACTGACACCATTTTTAAAACGCAAAACAAAATGAAATCATTTTATTTAATCATGATTTATAAGCCGCTAAAAAGGTTTGACAGCACCATTTGTCAGTTTTTTGGGCATTCTAATGATTTTCCCCTATTGGCGGTATTTTAAGTACAGAAAGCCAAAGAAAAACCCCGACAAGCCCAATTTCCAGCCAACAACCAACCCTTTTATTTCAAGCCAATATTTTTGAGAAGAAGCCCAATATGGCAACCCTGTTGCTCGAAAGTTCGAAACAGGGCCATACATAAGAATTTTGTTTTAGTAGTCCGACCAATGAGAAATGTTCTCTGTTTTTCGTCTGCTTATAGAAAAGCGCGTGCGAGCAGGCTGGGAAATAGCACACTTCCTCTGGTCCAAAACCAGTTTGTTAATTGCTTGGACTAGTTTTTTAATTCAAGAAGTGGGGGTTACTGGTCCTCGGGACCAGTTTATTAATTGCAAATCTATAGGAGAACAAAGGCTGGGACCAGTCCGGAGACCAGTTAATTATTTCGGGGACTAGGGGGGTCACTGGTCCGAAGGATTAGTTTAAAAAATATCCTTATTTCCCAGACTCATAGATATATATACGGGTCTAGATACCCTACTGAATCGGGGGAAAATACGGAGATGACAGCTAGCAGTCGACGCGATTTTCCCGGGGGAAGATACCTAGTGCGCCATCTATCGCTGAATTTTGAAAGCTAAAAAATTGGATAAATAACTTTTGCCAGCGGGCGTGCTGATGCTTTGCAATTGTATTTGGTAGTTATAATGTTATTATTTGGTTTCGAGGTGGTAAACAAACTTTTAATCATACTTATAAAAAGATATTCCTTTCCAGAAGTTGATAAATTATGACAATGTGTGAAAGAACAACTGTTAACCATCTTTAATGCCTTATTTCACTAACATTTCATTAAAAACACTACTTCTTTTACGTAAAAACTATTTATTTCACTTAAGAACATAATTACACGTATAAAGGAGATCAAAAATACGTAAAGCTATTTGAAAAGTTAAGCCTAATTTGAATTTCCCGCTCTTTTCATATTCGAATTTTTCGTTTTTTTGTTTCTTGAAACTCTCAATAGATGGCGTTTGGATCTAATTCCCCCTCCGTAAAGCGTCGACTGCTAGTTCTCACCTCCGCATTTTTTAAAGGGCCTAACAGAGGGGAAGTGTATCTAGACCCGTATATATATCTATGCCCAGACTGCGTGCGAGGTCAAGTAGGGGACACGCACGTGGTTGAAGTGGTCTCTTTTCGAGTGTTGTTATTTTGTGTTTGATGTTTAAAAATCTTTATACCGGTGAAAATGATTAAGAACGGTTCTGTAATTATATCAAAAGCGCGGAGTATTTACTCGAACTTGGCTTTGGAAGATCATTTGTACAACAATCTAAAGTGCACCCAAAATGGCATCAGTTTTTTATTAATGTGGCAAAATAAAGCGGCCGTCGTCATTGGTAAGCATCAAAATCCATGGTTAGAATGTAATACGGCTCTTCTACGAAAGAACAATATAGATTTAGCTCGTCGTAATAGTGGTGGGGGTACTGTTTATCATGATATGGGTAATTTGAACTTGTCATTCTTCACACCAAGAAAAAATTATAATAGAGAGTTAAATTTGAATCTGATACGCGAAAGTCTAGCTGCATTCGGCATCAAAATAAACTTATCAGAGAGGCATGACTTACTTTGGAATAATTTTAAGGTAATCATTCTGAAAAGAGTAGTGTCGGTAGAGAGGGGAGTAGACTGTTTATCCCTCCCTCTAGGCGCGCTTTTGTAAGAGGGGATACTGTACGCGCCTGGTAAGGGGGATGACACTTAGCTAAGAGATAGAAGGGTATGACGCTTGCATACGTAGAACTGACATCTAGCTCTAGCTCAGTGTCATCCCCCCTACCAGGCGCGTACAGTATCCCCTCTTACAAAAGCGCGCCTAGAGGGAGGGATACACAGACTACTCCCCCCTCTACCAACACTACTCTATGGTATGACGTTTGCATAGTAGAACTGACATTACTCTATGCATTGATTACCTAGATATCAGGGAGTGCTTCAAAACTGGGGAGGGAAAATGCCTACCATCATTGCACCCTTTTGTTAGACGTAAATCCTCTTTTACTTCGAAATTCTTTACACCAGGATATTAAACTGGTTTGAAATTTGATTATTTTAGTCATAGATTTTGAATTTTTTGTTAAAAATTATGACAATGTTAGGAAGTTAAATCCAAAGCAACTCAAAGTGTCAGAACTTCAGTTCAAAATTTAAAGGATATTTGTCCTGACATTGATCCAACTAAAGTTATCAATGAAATATCAAGGGTTTATATGGAAAAATTTAAGGTGATTTGCTCATTATGAAATCAAAATATTCCCCTAATTTGTTTATTTACTATTGAAGGGTTCTGAAAAGATTTTCATAGACCCAACAGATGATTTATTTCCCGGTCTATCAGTTGGTGAAAGTGTCTTAAGAAGCTGGGATTGGGTTTATGGTAAAACCCCTAGGTTTATCATAAAAAATAAATTTATTGTTGAAGATCATAAAGATATCGGAACTAAAGAGTTATCTCTAGAAATTACAGTCTTTCATGGCAAAATTGAAAGCGTTAAAATAGAACCATTTGAATATTTATCTGAAAATTTACTTTACAATTCAAGATTTACTTTACATGATGTGAAAAAAGCTACTAACTCTTGGATTAAGTTATCTAGTAATAAATTAGATGTTCAAAGAAAGGGTTTTATAGAGAAATGTATTGTAGAAATGGTTTCGTGTTTTTAGAAAAATAAATTAAAAATTAAGTTTGTTCATTAAATATCTTTAAAACGCGCCATAAATTCAAAAAAGTGTGACGTTTCAGTACGTCAGTCACGTGCTTATCTCCTGTCTATGGATGACCTTGACAGCACCAAAGAGAATATAGGGGAGGAGTGGAAAGAGGGGAAAATCTTGTTGCTCTTTTCTACCGCGCAGTACCGAGGCATTTCCGTTTGAGACATTTAACGGTATCGTAGGTGGCGCGACTGAGCCGGAAACTCCCTCGTACCACTAGTATAATTTAGGGGCATCAATGTAATTTAGCCTTGTGGGGCGGGGGAGCTTCAACTCCTCCCCTATATTCTCTTTGACAGCGCTTATCGTCGTCTGCGACTGCATCTATTTAGGAGATTGTACTTGTTCACTAATTACGAACGTTATTTAATTATAATTAATAATGGTTCGTGCCTGGTTTATGGATGATTCGTTGGAGGATCAACGTCTGGAGCACCATTTAAACCCCCCGGAATACGTTAATCTTGAGGATTTATACGCATTAAGTGGAGTTTTGCATTGGAAGGTATTGTAAACTGTTAAGCCTTGGTCAATAATTTAGCGGAGGGAGGGTGGAATAGCCAAAATAACCTTGAAAAATACAATTAGATTTAAAACGCTATAAAATTTAGATTAACGTTGATATTCCGGAAGATGAACTTCTTGTTAAAATTAAGAAAGATCGCGGTTACACTTATGAAGATGTAATTGAAGTCACTAAGGATAAACTTCCAAATTATGAGGAAAAAGTAGGGAATATTTTAATTAAAGCTATGTGGTTAATTAATAAACCCAAATTAATAATGAAAGATTACGTATTGAATTAGATTAAGCACTTTTTTGAGGAACATTTGCATTCTGATGAAGAAATTAGGTTAATTTTGGATGGCAGTGGATATTTTGATGTTCGTGATAAAAATGATAAATGGATTAGAGTGGAATGTACCAAAGGGGATTTAATTGTTTTGCCCGCCGGGATTTACCATCGATTTACATTGGATACTAAGGTAAATTTATTATACCTTATACTCAAGAACTCAAACAATCTTAATAAACTTGAGAAATAAATATATATATTTATGGTTAGAATTTCATCAAAGCTAAGAGACTTTTTGTGGGGGAACCAATCTGGACTCCTATTAATCGTCCAGCTGATGAGCATCCTGCTAGACAATCTTATTTGCAATCCATTCAGGCTCACTAAAACAATGATTTTGATACAGAAACTTCCCAGAGCCTGCTTTCAAAAATGGTTACAAAAAATCTTATTGAAATGATACATAAATTTTAATAAAATAATTAAAATGATGCATACATTTTAATTAAATATAAATTTTTACATTTGTAATTTTTATGGAAATAAAGTTTATATCTTGTTATAAGTTTTGACATTTTCACACCCACATATTCTACTAAAGTGTTTAATATGTTAGTTACGCTTTTGGTGGAGATAAAACAAGATGGTAAGGGTGTTATAACAATTTCACTCTTCAGTGTTAATCATTTACTGACTCCTATTCTACTAAAGTGTTTAATATATGTTAGTTACGCTTTTGGTGGAGATAAAACAAGATGGTAAGGGTGTTATAACAATTTCACTCTACAGTGTTAATCATTTTCTGACTCCTATTCTACTAAAGTGTTTAATATGTTAGTTACGCTTTTGGTGAAAGTAAAACAAGATGGCAAAAGAGTTAAAACAATTTCACTCTTTACTTCTTTAGTGCTATCATTTTCTGATCTACTAAAGTGCTTAATATGTTAGTTACGCTTTAAGTGGAGATAAAACAAGATGGTAAAGGAGTTAAAACAATTTCATTCTTTAGTGTTATCATTTTCTGACCTACTGAAGTGCTTAATATGTTAGTTACGCTTTAAGTGGAGATAAAACAAGACGGTAAAGGCGTTAAAACAATTTCACTCTTTAGTGCTATCATTTTCTGACCTACTAAAGTGCTTAATATGTTAGTTACGCTTTAAGTGGAGATAAAACAAGATGGAAAGGAGTTAAAACAATTTCACTCTTTAGTGCTATCATTTTCTGACCTACTAAATTGCTTAATATGTTAGTTACGCTTTAAGTGGAGAAAAAACAAGATGGTAAAGGCGTTATAACAATGTCACTCTTTAATGTTTATCATTTTCTGATAGATTATTTTCTATCCTGGGGCTAATGACTTAGTTTTAAAAATATCATAAACCCCTATAAATACAAAATTAAAGGTATCAAGGTATATCAATTTTTAACTAAACTAGTTTAAGAAAGGGGCGGGAAGCGATCACTTCCGTGTAGTTTCCGCGTTCTTTTCTTTTCTTCGCTGAATGTAATCTTGTTTCCCAAAATATTTCCGTCGCTATCTTTAAAAAGAGGACAAGAGCGAGAAAGGAAACATTCAGGAAATAAAAAGCGAAAGTTGTTTAAAAAAATATAATAAATAAAAAAATCCATCATCGAAGTTAGGTTATATCACAGACACTTCTTTTCTTTAAAACGGTACAAATAGGTCAAATAAAAAACTGGTTTTTTTTTTAACCAATTCCCCTCCCGCGTTTCTCTAGAGAGAGAGAGAGTAAAATACCTTTTCAAGTAAAACTATCTTAAATGTTTATGCAGCTGGACAGAAAATTTAATGACGCAATTAATTTACTATTAAATTAACAGTTTTAACGCGTTATGGAAGGACGAAAGATGAGTTTAGAGAAAGATTCGATTGTCAAAATTTTGACGGAATTATTGATAATAATAGTTAAAGGTTTGTGCGTAATAGCGGCCGATTTATGGGAAAGTTTCGTTTTACCATCAAGGAAGAAAGTTTCCGGAAAAATTGTCTTGATTACCGGAGGAAGTCGCGGTTTAGGACGTGAAATCGCCATCAGGTTTGGTAAACTCGGGGCCACCGTGGTGCTTTGGAGCACTAATCAGGTATGTCGTTGAATGACAACATAAGTTTATAAGATATGTTCCATAAGTATGACACTACCTATACTATGTAATGATAGGACTTATTGAGCGCTAGTTACTAGAGAACGACGACGCGATAATTAAGTAACTACACTCGGTTAGTTTTGCAGTCCATCTTCCTATTAAGTCTATACTAAGCCTTTAACAGCGCCTCAGTAGGCGTTTTTTTACGAGGATCTATGGTGTTTCACCTACGTCACTTCATGACAGGCATAGTGACAAACTTATGGAACATATCTTATGATCTTAATCTGACCAGTTTTGTTAGGTCCGCTTTTAAAGACGCGCCACTTTTAGACGGCCGTAGACTCCGTGGCTAAAGAGATTAAAATGAATGGAGGAAAAGCTTACGCTTACGAATGCGATGTGGCCGATGAAGCGCGGGTCCGTAAAATTGGCCAGCTGGTCATGAAAGAAGTCGGGGAAGTTGATATCCTGATTCAAAATGCCGGAGTCTTCTATCAAAAGCCCCTAACTTATCAGAACAGCAACCAAATCAGGAGGACCATGGAGGTCAATTTGTTGTCGCACTATTGGGTATGTTTCACCACCTTAGTTCAAAAGATTGAATCTGATCAACTGGTCGGTCCTTTTCTTAGACGGTCAAAACGTTTCTACCCAATATGATCAAACGCGGACAAGGACACATTGTTGCCATTTCGTCCATAGCGGGAATGGTTGGCGGGGAAAATACGGCCGCTTATTGGTTTGTTTGTCGTTTAAGGTTTCGGAATAGGAATTGCGCTGTAATTTTATATCATTCCGAATAGCGCGTCAAAATTTGGTGTCATTGGTCTAATGGAATCTCTCGCTGCGGAATTATCCGCTCAAGATGGCATTCATTTAACAACTATTTGTCCTGGGTGTTTCACTTCCGGTTTGTTAAATGAACCATCTTCGAGGTAAGGCTTCCATCGTTTAATTTTCTTTAGTCTCTCATTGTGTTAAGCCTTTGACGCTATTTAGGTTTCCTATTCTGTTCCCTATTTGCACTTTGGAAGAGGTGGCGGACTCTGCCATAGATGGGATTTTACGTAACAAGGCCAGAGTCGTCATTCCGAAAAGAATCGGTTTCTTGGTTGGTCTATCTCAGTGCGTATCTCAAGATCATTTTGAAAAATGAGCTTTAATTATTAAATTCCAAACACTTTTCAGAAGTTTATTACCAAGAAAAGTCGCTCATATGTGGCAAAACTTTTTCCAGTACCTTCCCGAGTGCCAAGAGTGTTAAATTCATGTGCCATAAATCATTTTTATCATTTTCAAACCATAGATTTTTGTGTAAAACTTTTGAAAACAATTTTAATAATATTTTGAATTTCCCGCCAAATATACAAAACTGAACTAGCGCATGATCAAAACGTACGTATACTTTTAGTTGGAATAAATGCTGTGTCAATTTGTCACTCTTTAATTAAATTCCGAGGTAATCGATTTAAATGAACTAACTACTCTCTGCGTAAGCTTTATTTAAGTATAATTAAGACTGATTACCGATATTGATACAACGCTTATTTCCGTCCCTCTAACTGGCAGCCCGGCATCCCATCTTCTAAAAGCGGGAAAGTTAAGTTGTATCTCTATGGTTACGTTACTTGAGTCATTTTTTTACCCTGTTAGGGTTAAGTCTTGAATTTCTAGGTGGTGCGAAGAAAACAATTTCGGGTAAGTACTTTTTAAACTATAACGAAATTATTAAGCTGAAATAGATATCGAGGAATGATAATAACCGTCATTTCGTATCGAGATTATAATTTGTAAGTCTAAAATTAAGGGACCAACGTGACCGAGGCTTAAAGCAAAAATTGAATGTTAAGCCTTGGTGGTCTCTTTTACTGTACGCGCTTGGAAAATTACTGGTTTTAAGCGTATTTTATAAAATATAAATCAGAAATGAATTGGATGGGGGGATTTCGTAATCGTTTGAGTAAGGAAGACAGAAGACGGCAACAAGAATATTTTGCTCGGTTACGTATGGAGAAAAATTTGGCCGAGAGGTCTTCTTCAGAGGGTCCCAACCACAAACCTATTGGTGGTATCCCTAGTATCCCATCTGTCGCTGATATTTACTTCGCGTCTAAGTTAGGAAACTCGGCACTATATCGGGATTCAAACGGTACCCTATAAATCATCACATTTACCGGCGCGATAGGGAATATTAATGATAAAATCGGTATTAGGTGCATCGCTATACGCTTCAACTTCGGTTTTTCCTTACGGATCCCAGCCGATGATGACAAGAAAGGATGTAGTTCCGTTAAATTATGATCCCAAAAGTGTTGGCAAGAAAATACCTCACAGGTAAATTGATATTAACATATTCAGTAGTGGAACGCCGTGTCAACTACCTATAGGGTCTTTGCGCGTGACGTCAAGTTACCTTCCCCCTTTCCTCTCCCCTTGCCGGCTGCCCGCTCTGGCCACGTTAGGACGCCATGTTGACATCCCCTGAAAACCGGTTTTTTTACCCCTTTTTACTCTGGCGGAAACAGTGACCCTATAGAACATAATGTAGTCAAAGACTGGGTGGTGACATTACTCTTATTTTCACTACCAAACTAGAATGATTCCGAGGCCATCTGCGGCTTCAACTTCGGACGATTCACTCCCCGAGCATCTACGTAATTATTGCCAATTAGTGGAAAATAATTTAGCCGCAAATAGGCCACGTGTCAAAGAAAAACCAAATGATTCATATGAAAGTGAACATTTGAAAGCATCTATTTCAAAATCGAATTCAAACACTGAGAATATAGTAAAGCACCAGCCGAAAGAAAAAAAGATAAAATTTCGTGATGAAACCGAGATTGAACCGCCATTCATCACTTTTGAACACGATGAAATACCACGTGATGTCCAGTTTTCGTCTCCATGTCCAACAATATTGGACTTTGAAACGTTTTTCAACTGTGGTGATGATATCCCTTCAACCTCCACTGTCCAAACACAGAAATTCCAATTTGACTTTGGAAGAGGTGATGGACAATTTGAAACGAGGTACATTTGGACGCAAACTAGAATTGATTGCGTGATAAGTTTAGGTAATTAAAATTAATTTTAAATTTAATTATAGAGAGAAAGTAGATGGTCCAACATATAAATTTTTGACTCCCTCTTCAACAGAATCATCAAAGTCAAAATACGATAAATATTGTGCACCTAAATTGGTAATTAAGTTAATTAATTAACTTTTTACATTAATTGAAATTAATTTGTGATTATTTGTTTTAGGTTGAATCAACTCCTCAAGTTTTAAACACTAAAATATTTCAAAGTCCCCAAGGAACTTTGGATGAAGTGTTTTCTTTTTCAGCTCCAGTTCAAAAGGTTAATTAATCATTGTTTAATACATTAATTAAATTAACTTCGAATTATTTTAGAAACCTCCTGAGATAGAAGATGAATATGAGGAAGATTATCAAAAATGGTTGATGGCAAAAATCATGGACGAGTTGCTGTTTGAATGTCCAAAAAGGGTTGACCAAAGCTTTTTTGAGGTAACCAGTGTTGAGATAACCTCAAGGGACACTTCGAAGTCCCCAACGGAAGGAGGTTGGACCTTCCAAGTCCCTCAAGACAACCCAAAGCGGCATAAAGACCAACTGGAAAACCCGGGGTCGCGTCAGGACATACAGGCGAACCCGGGGTCGCGTCACGACCAGCAGAACAACTCGAAGCTACGTCAGGAAAACCCGGGGTCGTGTCACGACCAACGGAACAACCCGAAGCTACATCAGGTCAACCCAGGGTCGCATCACGACAAACAGAACAACCCGGGGTCGCGTCACGACCAACAGAACAACCCGTCGCCGCCGCGTCAGGACCAACAGGACAACCCGAAGCCGCGGCGTCAGGACCAACAAGACAACCCGGGGTCACGTCACGACAAACAGAACAACCCGTCGCCGCGGCGTCAGGACCAACAAGACAACCCGAAGCTACATCAGGACAAACAGGGCAACCTGGGGTCGCGTCACGACCAACAAAACAACCCGAAGCTACATCAGGACAAACAGGGCAACCTGGGGTCGCGTCACGACCCTCAGAACAACCCGAAGCCGCGGTGTCAGGACCATCAAGACAACCCGGAGTCGCGTCAGGACCAACGGGACACTGCTATGTCCTTCAGGGACAAAGAATTAACCAAAAAATACAAAAATAATGGTTCTTCTGAGGTTTCCAAGGGTATGACACAGTCATCCAGTTATCAATCCACTATCATATCCTTGGGAAGTCTAAATTCATCCTGTGACGAATTTACAAGTACCACTGATGACCAATCATCCCTGAATGTCTCAAATCAGTCTCAACAAGAAGAGCAAGAGGCTTTAGTTGCCAAAAAACCTGTCAAGACAGAGGACGTTGCTGTTCAAACTGAGAAGGACCCTTCCTACGAATCTCCAAAACCCAATTACATTGAAACCGGTGTTCAATACGATGAGCTGGAGATGAGATCATATTTTAATCCCGGTAAGAGGCTTTGGTATTCAGTTTAACGTGGAAAAATGTTTCGACACATAGAAATATAAAGTTTTAAAGTTATTTAATATTAATATTAATGTTTTTAATATTCAAAACACAATAACACCTTTATCTTCATTAGTTACATTCTTACGTATTCCTATTTCTACGTTATTTGACATTATGAATAAAGTATTAAACCATTTACAAACAATCGTGTCAAATTTATTTGTTAAATCAACAGGGTAGCTGAAACTATAGAGCAAATGTTGGAAAGGGACGTAACATTTGATATTAATCTTCTCCGTTAGTTTAGGCTCCATTTTTAGGTAGATTTTATGATTTGTTAAAGGGGGGGAATCAACATCCAAGTCGGGTTGAATTAGAATAACTGGGAAACCTAATATCACCCCCCATATATAAGTCATGGACCAGTTAGGTTCAATTTCCAATTGGAATATTCCAGGTGTTTCTTTTTCGTCTTTTTGAAATTTTACAAAGGTTTCTCGTAAGTACAGTAATGTAGATTGGCAGATTTGTAATTGGGTTTCATCCAATTGTTTATCAAAAGTAAAGTATTGATTTGGGGTTAAATTATCAATGTTTTTGATAAGGGAATCAAATCGGACCACAAATATATCGTCTTTTATTACAAGAATATTTAAATCGTAATTGAAATTCAAAGTATCTTTTGGAAAACCCTCCAGAACTTCTGATAGGAATGTTCTAGCTTCTTTCGGAGTTATTTTACAACTGTCAAACATATAACCAGGCTTTAAATTTAGCGCTATAGCCGTTATATCTACGCGAACTTTACGTTTCCACGTGTTTTTACGATTGCCCATTTGAAATTGCCGGTTTATTACAACTAAAACCAAAGTTTTCCTATGATTGGGCCTAAATGTCAGTTTTGTTTATCTTTTGAACGAGCAGACGACGCTTCCTTAAAATTACTTCAGTTCCGTTCAGTTTAGTTCAACTTTTACCTGACCTCTCCCCTCCCCGGAAATCTATTTCTAGAGGCGGGATTTTAGAGATCGCGTGCTGTGCAGTTACGAATTACGATGAATGTAGTTGTAGATTCACGTAGCAACATTAAAGCGAGAATGAACTCTCAACTTTAAATCGTAGCAGTAATTTTCGCGAGAGATTAGGTTTAAGTCAATGAAACGCGTTTTACAAGTTAGAGGCTTCTACAAAGTTCAAGGCTAATTATCCATTTGTTTTTACTTTAATTAACGGTACCTTTACCTAATTACTTTTAGAAAGTAGAACGCGCGGTGATAATGAACGAAACAATAATTATCATAGATAGGCCTAGGAAGATGTTTTACGCAACAAACAATTTTGATTAAACGGGAGAGAAATATGATTGTAAAAAATGCGGGACACAGCCGGCAAAGGCGCCGACGCAGTTGTAACTTAAGCAATTGCATATCGTCATAGCAATAGATAGATCGACCCCGAGGAACAAAAAGTACACTTTTCATCGACGTTTCGCGTTGCCTCTCTTCATTCTAAGGCCGAACTCCAGTCGGGCGGGAAGTCAGTTAAGTTCTCGCGCCGTTTTTGCCTTACCACGAGAAACTCGGAATCCGAAACCACTAAATTATTATGATCAAGGCGTTAAAATAATTTAATTAAGATAAGTAATTAAATCGAGCAATCATGCACGGTGGCATTATTGACAGTCCAAGCTCCGAACGTCAAAATATCCTACAGTCAACAGGATCGTTAAGTAATGTCAAAACGAAAAGACCATTCTATATCTATGTGGTGACAATTTTGTCAGCCGTTGGTGGTTTCTTGTTTGGTTACGATACTGGTGTCGTCAGCGGAGCTATGATCTTAATTAAGGACACCTTTTCACTGAGTTCCACGTGGCAGGAGTTAATTGTCAGCGCGACAGTTGGTTTGGCCTGGCTATTTTCCTTGCTGACCGGTTACATGGCCGATATATTTGGACGAAAACCAGTTATATTATTGGCCAGTTTCGTCTTCACCGCCGGAGCCATTCTTATGGGAGTAGCCGTGGATAAGTACATGTTACTTGGAGGACGAATCATCGTTGGAGCCGGAATTGGTAAATTACTTTTAATTATTTTATCTATGGTTGAAAGGTCAATCATAGGGCGCGATTTAATTGTTATACGTATTGCGTATAACGAAGCTCGTGAGTTATTTTAGTTAGGTAGGTGTAAGGAATGTTAGTTCTATATTTTTTATCCCGCTTTAGTAAGTCACCAGATAAGAACTTGTTTTGCCAAGTTTTTTGTTTTTTAATTTTCTAAGTTTATTCTTATCATTTAGTTTGAAATCGAATCCTATTTAAGTTTTGGGGGAAGTATTAGTAATGTCTATAAAATTCCGTAAAATCAGAAGTATATAATACTTCTCTTCGAGAGAAGTGTACCACATAGCGAGGTAATTATAACATGATTCTTCCCAACATCATTTTAAAAATTTATTATAGCAAGGTTAATTACTAAACCGAATCACATACGCGATAAATAGTTCCCTCGTCATTACTATATTAGCGCTTAAATATTTGCCAAGGTGCGCTTGTGCATTGATTTTTGTCCCACGTCAAGACAATTAATCAAGGTTTGTGGGTTGAATCCTGGGAATTTAGTACCACCAAACGGTTATAGAATTCACCCTAGCACGGTGCGATGCCCATCTGAAGTTTGCTGAGCGGGACAGCAAACAAAAAGGGGGTGAGACTGGGAAGAATCATGTTACAGAACTAAAGTATAAAGAGGATACAGAGTGTCATCCTTCTTCTATTATCCCCTTCTGATAAAATGCAGCTCTCGGTTACATTTTCTTTCTTTTTTTTTTTTCGACTTAGTCCACGCTTTAACGATTATTTAATCGGAAAACGCGCGTTTAGCTTATAACATTAATTAAGAACAACCGTCCCAGAACCGAACTTGACTCTACTGTCAAACTACGCTTTAATATAACCCCAATTACGTTAGAAATACATTATCTCCGTATCGCCAACGCTGCAAAGTAACAAAGTATTGAGATCGTGTTCCCACGTCACGCCTTTTTCTTTCCATTCCGAAAAACTGCTTGATTTAAATATGTTTTACGATATTAAGGGGAGGTTATATCTAGAATTATTAAAGATATATTTATTTGTTGTAAAGTTCAAAGGTTATATCGTATACGTCACAATAATATCATGGCTTTAAATCCTGTTGTTGATGTATTAACCTTGTTTCGTTTTTGTAAAACTTAATAATAATAATACCAAAAACAGAAACAACTGGTTTCATTGGGAGGTTATCAAATCAAAAATGCTATTTTCATTTCGTTATTTATTGTTAGATTCAATGTCATAAGTGGGGAGTTATTTACGTTAAAACCTTTTGGACGCGACCTTGCTCTTAAAACCAAAAAAACTGACGTTTTGTGACCTTATTAGTTTGTTTTTGTTCATGATATTCTCGTAATTCATGAAGGAAACTAGGTGGTTTCGAACTTGTAGGTCATTTACCAGTTGTAACAACTCAATGAATAATTATTTATGTAGCCAAATTAATTATTTGACCTATTTTCAATGCTACAGTATTTGTTATACTTTATTTGTAAGCGAAATACCTGAGCTTAATTTTTTTAATAGATTATTAAATTGTTAAGTCTAATTTAAGCCTCGCAAAGAAGTCCCCGTGTTTTAAAATGCAACAAAAAGTTCCCTTCTAGAGTTAACGGTTAACGCCCACCTCTGTAATCTTTTATCTTTGAAAACTATCTCTTATCTTGATTTTAAATGGAAAATTTAAAGTACTCAAGTCATCCTCACCGCACGAGAATTTTATCATTTTTATCTTGAAGAAAATTCGCCAAGGCTTATGGAAATGATCTAATTATAATTAAATATAAGCTTAATTATGGAGCTATTGATTTCAGACTAGCCACAAAGTATTAAACTTGAGTGGAAACTTTCTTTCCTTCTTTCATCAGGGTTAGTGTTCTCTTATCAATTTATGTACATGACTAATTCGCTTAGATAAGAAGTAGAAATTCGGAGATCGAGTTCTTTAGTTTACATTGACATTGAAGAGCTATTTCTGGAGCTACCATGAATGGATTCATTAATTTCTTATTAGAGTGGACAGTTTTAATTAAGAAAAAGAAAACCTTACGCTAATTAACTTCGTTAAACTATTAATTAGCGAGGTTTTATGTTGAAGGGTGAACTCGAAAAAGCACTTATAGACTAGGCGTAGACAAAAACAAACAAATTTTGAAACTGAGTACTTAGGTCTCCGGGGTTAGGGATTCATTACCAGGTCAAATATTGGCCCATGCAGGAAATGGAGCGTAACCTTTGACCTTTTATATTTGTACGAACGTCTTGTTTCTCTATATGTATACGTCTATATTTTTGACATATCCTATTGGATTTGTTTACGGTTTCCAGTCTCTTCTGACCTATTCTTTGTTAGTTTGTGTTCTGGATCAAGGAATAATAGACATAAGTTCATAAGATATGTTCCTCCATAAGTTTGTCACTGGTTACAAACTGGAGCTTGTCATGAAGTGACGTAGGTCATAGATTCTAGGTAAAGTGACGCCTGGTGAGGGGCAGTCAAAGGCTTTGTACAGACTAATTAGGTAGATGGACTGCAAAACTAACCGAGTGTAGTCAATTCTCAAACTAGCTCTCATCAAGTCTCTAGCATGACGAAGTATAGGTAGTGTCTTACTTATGGAACATATCACTTATAAACTTATGATAATAGACATTATTCCTTAAGGTATGGATGGTTTTAGCCGTGATTTCTTTCGAGACGGCTTCTCCATTTTGATGAAATAAAAGTCTAGACTCCACGCACGGAGAATAAAAATTGAATAGCATTCCGTTGAATCATTCATGAACCTCGGGTTCCGACTAAAAATCTGTTCTTCCCGTAAATCCCAGAATCTGTAACTATAGCCTAATAATGTCCAACTGGGACCACCACCACCACCTTCGTTATCTTAACAGGAGGGCATGTCCCTTACAAATTCAACCAACACCTTTTTCTATCCTTACTTTTTACCTCTAAATTTTATACCCTAGTCCCTAAAATTTTGTGTTTATTACAGTTTTATGTTGTTCTATCACTTTAAACATAAGTTTATAAGATATGTTTCATAAATATGACACTACCTATACTTCGTAATGTAGTGCAAGAGACAGCTCGAGCTAGTTCCGAGAACGATAAGCAAGAATTGAAGTACTACACTCGGTTAGTTTTGCAGTCCATCTTAATATTTAGTCTGTACTAAGCCTTTGACAGGTCCTCACCAGGCGTCTTCGCTTTACCTCGAATCTATGACATACGTCACTTCATGACAAGCTTCAGTTTGTAAGCAGTGACAAACTTATGGAACAAATCTTATAAACCTATGTTTAAATTTAATGTCCTTTCTCTCGAAGCCAGTTTGTTTGAGGTAACTAAGCCTTGCTAGAACCGAAAAATAAGTTAAAAATAACACAAGAAACAATGATTATCTTTATCAAACTGAACATATATGATATTGAATTTGATTATCTGTGATTCATCCTTTCCGCAGAGTAGTTTAACTTACTTTCACGGGGGGGGGGGAGGTTTACTGGTCTTTGAGACATCGTAGCTCATGATTACTTAAGACAGCTGTATCTATTCTCAACGTCAACGTCCCCCATTGTCTTTGAGTCGCTAGAAATATACCATATTTTTTCCAATAAGTAAATACGTTTCTCCATTGTAATTTTGGGTATTTCCAAGCGACTCAAGGGCAGTATAGTCCCTTAAAAGAAAGATATACACCGGTCCTTTTTTTCATCGAAGGTGAATTTTCCGAAAAACCTCGGAACAGTACGTACGAAAAATCTGACAACTATATTTGGTTTTATTTCCAACTGGGAAAAGGAATGACACAAAGTAGAGCTAGATTTTTACGTAACCTTGTTTTTTTCAAGTTATATGTTAGCTTGTTAAAGTCGCAAAAGTACGCAGATGTTCTACACTTTCGCGTGTATGCATATTTGTCAGCCTTGAACGTAGGTGTTCAGATTAAAATTGCACATGCGATGAACTTATATTTTAAAACAAAATTAAGCCCTGAACTAACAATTGTTTTTAAAACTTTTAGAAAGATTTTAGTGAAGTTTTTGACAATGATATGATTTTATCTCAAAAGAACGTTTTTGAAATGATTTCGTTTCTTTTACCACGCCAGGCTGTACTTCTACAAAATATAAGCCACGCTAAGCCTATTTTTTGCAACAGCTGTACAAAAATAATATGATAGTTTATAGACACAACATTTCACAAGTAAAGGGTTTGGGATTTTTCCCGTAATACAGACAGCGCTGTTGTGTTAAATAAAGCCGTTTTAAAATCTTTATTGGTTCCCCCACTCCTTAGTTGGAGCATGGATGAAGAATGCGCGTGAGGAAATTTGTTTTCACGCTATAGGATCGGCAACTCCCTATCTCTAACGACAGCTTATTCTGTATATACTCTGTTACAACATCGGTTGTCAGCACGCGCAAAGCTAGGTCTCTATGTAACCTAGCTTTGTACGTGCTGTCAAGAGACGAAAAACTCGCGGATATTAAAATCCTGAAGATCCTGAAGTTTTTTGGTCTCTTGACAGCACGTACAAAGTAACGTTACATAGAGACCTAGGTTTGCCCGTGCTGACAACCGATGTTGTAACAGAGTATATACAGAATAAGCTGTCGCTCGAGATAGGGAGTTGCCGATCCTGTAGAGTGAAAACAAATTTCCTCACGCGCATTCTTCATCCATGGTTGGAGGGTAAACATTCGGGCCTAACCATCTAAATTAGGCTTAAGATTTCCCAGTCAGCTAAATCTCTCGACCTTTGATTAATGTTTACTTCCCTACTGAACCAGATTTCTTAATTATACATTAAAAATAGGTCATTAAATAATCTTAACTAAAATAATTTCAAAGTAAATGGCGCCGCGTGGAGATTAGGCTTAAGGTAAACACTTGGATAATTAACCGCGCCAGTCCTTGAATTCTGTTTGAGTTGTACAGAACTATAATTAGAATGCTAATATAAATTAGGCTTAACAATATAGCTAGAGGTATAAGTTCATAAGATATGTTCCATAAGTTTGTCACTGGTTACAAACTATAGCTTGTCATGAAGTGACGTAGGTCATAGATTCGAGATAAAGCGACGCCTGGTGAGGCGCTGTCAAAGGCTTAGTACAGACTAAATAGGAGAAGATGGAAGTCCTGCAAAATTAACCGAATGTAGTCTGCAATTCTCGCTTGTCGTTCTCGAACTAGCTCTCACTTGTAAGTCTCTAGCAATACTGGGTATAGGTAGTGTCATACTTATGGAACATATCTTATAAACTTATGCTAAAGGTGATAGGACTTGCCTTCCTATTGGTCTACAACTAATCCTAGCGTAAAAGGAACCAATGAGGCGAGGGGAATCAATGGCTATACGATAATTAGTGAAATTGCGGATCACGAACTGAGATTTTCTCCCAGACAACGGGGAAGCTGGAATTACAATATTAATACGCGATTTTTAAGGAAGATAATGCAGGTATTAGATCCGCGCTTCAAAGTTTAAATCCCGAGTAATACCTCATCCGTATGACTAGATTCCCCCGTCTCCTTAGGGACCCATTATTAAACTACAAAATTATATATTTGAAGCATTATTCGTATCAGATATAGCGAGTGCTCTCAAAATTATTACGTATTAAATAGACACTTGAACTTTGAAAGCAACAATTCCCTAAGAGTAAAGCGTAGTACAAAGATACCAAATACTTAATTTGAGGTCAGTAAAAATGCCTGGTAGCGTATGATCCATTGTCAAACGATGTGTTTGTTTTCCCTCCTATTACTTTCCTTGTTCAGTCATTCTTGAAAAATTTTCTAAAAATAGCTCCTTGCCCCTTCTCCATTGTTATATCTTTCCCGAAATAAAACTAGTCCAGAAGCGGTAGCCGCTATCAGCTGACTGACTTACGATGTCCGGAAACTTTTATTGAACCACTTTGTATTGATTGTTATTACGTTGTAGGTGCTCGTTGTCCAAGGTAAACAAAACTGACGCTATCAAAACAATCAAGGGAAGGAGGGGTATAATACTTACGTGTTTGTACCGCCCCTTTATTTCTATACAGGGAAATATATTTCAGGCTAATGTCCGACATATCGTTCTTAATTCAAGCTAGGCCTTGGTGTTACACTTAACACGTGGTATCTTTGCGATGTGTTAAGTCTTTTGCGAAATAAAACCTACGTTAACCACCCACGATGTAATTCTAGCATTTCTCAGGATTTTGTTTGTTCAACGTAAGCTTACAGAATGATTTGATGTTAGTTTTTATCAGGAAAGTTCAAATGATGTGGAGTTTTCATTAAAACCTGTTTAAACTACTTCCATAGAAAGTGGAGAGTCATCTTTTAAATTAGGCTTAGGAAAATTGAAATGTGTTTTAAAATAGGCCTATCAAAGAATTAATCAATAAAAACTTTCGAGTAGTTTTCAATTAGGCTTGGACAATAATTATCCTCTATCATCGAAAGCTAGGCCTAAATTGGTTGGGGTGAAAACTTTCATTCTCTCCCTTTTTATCTTGAAAGAAAGTTCAGAGTTGAAAGAAGCAAAGAATGTCCGAAACAAAGGCACCTTTTAGGGTTAGGGACTTCGCAGTAATATTATTTTTTTCCTTTCATCATCCACACTCTACAAACTAGCTAAGCCTAATGCTAGTAGCCTAAAAACCTTGAATGACTTTCGGTTACATTGTCCCAGACATCTTGAGTTTTTAGAAAAAGCGGGAAGTCATTTATTTCCTTTGGGGACTCCTTAAGCCTTGGCTGGTTAAATCAAAGGAAGCGAATTTTAGGCTTAGCAATTTAGTTGGTTGGGATTTGAAGTCTTTGAGAAGCATTTGGGGTGGAGGTCCCACTCGTCAAATTGAAGTGGAATGGGCAGGCTGTCCAATAAACTGGACTCCCAAGAAAGTTTATTTTTAAAGACCTTGGGTTTTATTTCTAGCAAACTTTTATTTCAAAGTTTGTTCTTGGTGACCAAGAGTTACTTATATATATAGAAGTAAATTCTGTCTGCGTTCACACTTTCAAACAATTTTAATTGCCACAAAATCACTAGTTAACTAGTAGTGTGAACACGATCTTTGAGGGTTGTTTTTTTTTATTTTCTCGAATATTGTTGTCTCTCATAACTTATTCGTTATTTCTTTCTTGAAGTTGATGAGAAGAGACTAGAAGACACATATTCCTATAGCTTGTAAAGAATTCTTACAGGGCTGTATTTTTTTCTTATACAATTGGTTGGTTGTCTTGGTTACGACGTGGGAGACTACGTTTTAGGCCTATTTTATTTATCTAATAGAAGCACGGTCGAAACTCAATCTATAAAAAGCCTTTTTCTGAGCGAATTCGATACTTTAACTTATTGAACCAAACACTCCAAGATTCATTTCATTCTCTAGTCTGTGGAACTGCAGAAAACGTGGATGAATTTAATTTAATTTAATCTAATCACTATTTTTTAAACCATTAATTCATATTTTATTAAAAAAATTTATTTGGAAATTTGGTTGAATGCATACATTGGTGTATTGCGGGTAATACCTTTACAGGGGCCCGTAGAAATAGCATTGGTGGGTTTACCCCTAAATGCTGGCTTCCAAATTCATTTCAATCTCTAGTCTGTGGAATTGCAGAAAACGTAGATGAATTTAATTTAATTACTATTTTTTAGATCATTAATTCATCATATTCTATTGAAAATATTTAATTTTTGAAATTCGGTTTTACGCGTACACCGGTGTATTGCGGGTGATACATTTACAGGGGCCCATAGAGATAGCATTGGTGGGTTTACCCCTAAATGTTGGCTTCCATATTTAATTCGTTTAAAGTTACGATTTTCGGGAAATAAAGGGGGGCGTGGTTTAGAAACTATATAACATATGTCCCTTAGTATAGAATATTGGTGTTGAGACTAACTCTATCGAAATAAAGCTGGGATTTAAAAGGATTTTCTTTGGATTTTTGAACCCCGAAATCCTTTTAAAAATATATTTTTATCTGCGGCTGTTTTTCTCTTAAGGCCTTTTTTATGACGTAACTACGTCATCGTATAAAATTTTTCTCTTGGGAAAAAACTGCCTACAAACACAACGAGTTTTGTTTTTGCACTTCTTTTTTATAAATATATATATTTTCTTCCATCCTTTCTTGACAACGTCAAAACAGAATATAACGAAATTCAGCTATTTTTGCATGTTTTTCATGTATTTTTTATTAACGTCAGCCTTTATTGTACCAAGAAGTGATATCTAGTTTATTAGGGAGAAGGTATAAATCGCCACATTTCTAGCTTTATCTCCAGTCCAAACGTAGGTCCGGAGTTAATCCCCGCCTATAAATAAGTTATAAGAACCAGTTTCTCATTGGCTCTTGAAAACTCGCGTCAGCGCGACGCGAATGACGAAAATTACGTATTTTCCGACTGAGGAGAGGCGAAATTAGCCCGGCCTCCTTTTACGTCCCCCCTTGTATTTTGAAAGGGGGCTGGGACTATGGCGCGCGAATACTTAGGCATCTTACACCTTCTCCCTAATAAACTAGATATCACTTCTTGATTGTACGTAAGAGCTTGGGGACTATTTATGAATATTTTAAAACTTTGGAATGCGTATTAAATATTTGTATCTTTTTGGGGGGGGGGGGTGAAACCTCGCTTAAAACTCCCACGCGTAAGAGACATTATTAAGTGTACTGGGTATAGGATATTTTTCAAAACTTTATTTACTGGAGCCCTGATTGTCGTAGATACAAGTATAAATTTATGATGTCTCAAAGCTTGGGTTCGCGATCCCCCTGTGAGAAACCTCATTTTCTATTGAAAGCTTAATATCTCGAGAACATTTTGACGTAGATTCAAGTTTTTAGTATCATTAGATAGACAATTATTTATTCTATCATACTCTGAAGGGATTTTGTTATAAGTATTTCTAAACAATAGTTATGATGTCCTAAATTTGGGCTCGTGATCCCCATTTAATAAACCTCATTTAACATTGAAAGCTTAAAATCTCGAGAACTTTTTGACGTAGATTCAAGTTTTTAGTATCATTAGATAGATAATAATTTAGTCTATCATACTCTCAAAGTATTTTCTTATGAGTATTTCTGAACAATAGTTATGATGTCCTGAAGTTGGGGTTCGCGATCTCAATGTATGGAAAAATGTATGTATTGAAAGCCCAATAATATCTCGAGTACCTTTTTACGTAGATTCAAGTATTTAGTATCATTAGATTGACAATAATTTAGTCTATCATACTCTCAAGGGATATTATTACAAGTATTTCTAAACAATAGCTATGATGTCCTAAAGTTGGGGTTCGCGATCCCCATTTAAGGAACATTATTTTCTGTTGAAAGCCCTATATCTCGAGTGCCTTTTGACGCATATATCAAGTATTTAGTGTCACTAAATAGAAAATAAGTTACCCAATCACGCATTCCAAGGATTTCCCCGAAATAATTTCTAAAATTAAGTTACGATGTCTCAAAGCTGGGGCTCGCGATCCACATGAAGAAAAAAAAGAGGATATTTTTTCTCAGGGCCAAATGAGTTTATTCCCTTTGGCAATCTTCCTCTACACTCAACGCTATAATCGAAGTTCTTAAACCTTTCATCAGTTTTTGCTACGGTCAGCGTTTGAAAGTCTTTTTCTCTTTTTCATCCCTTTATCATCTGAAGTTTCCAAGCAGAAGTTTCCCTTACTTATCTCTATACTTGGAATCTCTCTTCCCTCGAAGGTTCAGCGCAATCAAGGGCTACAGGCGACCTATTTCCCTCTATAGATGGCAGTAATTCCTACTTACAACTCCATTCTATTCCTAGTACCAAAGTTCATAGAGAAAACCAAAAAGTGTACTTCCTTAGTTCCTTCACAGTTCCCAGCAGTCTCGGAAATAGTACACTTCCTCTGGTCATGCAAAAACCAGTTTATTAATTGCTTGGACCCGTTTCTAAATTCGTGAAGTGGGGGTTACTGGTACTTGGGACCAGTTTATTAATTGGTAATCTACACTAACCAATCAGAGAAGAGTTGTTTTTATTTTTAGGTCAAAGGTTTATTGAAAATAGACTATATAGCGGTGATGCAAAAGTTAATCCTTGGTACTACTTAAGGGGTCTATTCACTAAGGTTCCTTGTGCTACGGTCGTGAAGGTAACCATACGCAGAGGGGGGGGTTGACACTATTCTGAGAGCTAAAGGGTGTTTCTCATATTACACGACTCGATGTAGTATACTTTTTGTTTTCACCCATGTACTTTTGCTAGTACGATAGATTTCAATCCGATAGAATTTTTACCCTTTCTCTCGCGTCATTAAGTCTATTTCCATATTTATAACTACGCACGGAACTACCTCGCTTCCGCTTCCACTTTTTTTGCGTAACAAAAAACGCTGACAAAGGAAATAAACTTTTACGACCATTAAGAGAAACATATAGGCCTTTTAAATACAACCGCGTGGTAAATGCGTCACGCGTTTTACACAAGCGGGATGAGATAAAACAACGAACGAAAATTCAGACGGTTCTTACCGAATGGATCGAACTTCGCACACACACACACACACACTCACACACACACACTTCCGTTCCGAGAAGATGAAAGCTTAAGAACTCGGGCCGGGTCAAAGGTCATGATTGATCTGATTATCTTCCCGAGAAAGGTCAGATACTAACGCGTCTTCAATAAATAACATATCCGTAACTAAATAAACATAATAGAAATTATATACAGAGTACAATTAATTGGATTAATAAAAATTATCTAATCACCAAAGGTTTTAATATACACTTCTTGTATGTAGATATTGGGAAGCCAAATACGTTTTCAAATTCAAGCTATGGCTTAATACAGGAAACTAGCTTCCCTTTTTCATGAGCAAATAATTTACATAAATGCACTTACGAATTAACAAAACGACCTTTTGGCAAAAATTGTCCAAAGAAGGTTGGTGTTTTGCGTGTAGGAAATTAATTAATTGTCCGTTTTATAGCTTACTCATTATAATATTTCCCAGAAGGACATTCAAGTGAAAATGAAACGCTTTAAAATAAATTTTATTTAAGCTACCACAAGTTTATTATAAAAATGGATGTTTCATCCTAACTTTAGAAGCGTTTCATAAAATAACACGCGAACACGCTCTAGTTGCTTTTAAAGAGGAACGAGTGCAACATTAAATAATTATAAATTTCTATACTGGAATTGTAAAGGGTTGGCGCAAGATGTTACCTTCAGGCAGAGCCTAACACTGTTGAAGTCACTGAGCTGCCACTTCCCCATGTTCCTCGGCTGTTAAAAATAGAACCTTTTTAGAAATTAATATAACTTTTGATTTAATTTTTATACTGAAAATGGGTTTTCTTCCTTTTTCAAAAGCAAAGCTTAAAATTTTTATTTTTATTTCTTTTACTTATTTCTTGATTAACTTTACTTGGATTGGTTCTAAGAGATGAAACTCTCTTAGGGCATATAGAGTAAAAGAAACTAAAGATATGAAGTGCGGCTTTTAGTTTCTATGGATCGTAATGGCCGCAATAAGACAAAGAAAGGTAGTATACGTTTGCAGAGACGGGCTTATAACTTGAAATGTAATTAGGAAGTTATACAGCTAAAAGTACTTCGGTCTTCGGGCACTTCTCTCAAAGGATATCCAATCAGAGATATTTTTTGATTCGTAGGCGTTACGTGATAAAAGTGAAATTTACTTAGTGTTACGTACCAGCTTTGTTTTGATTTCAAATTAGCTATACCAAGAAATGATATATAGTTTATTAGGGAGAAGATATAAATTCGCCACATTTCCAGCTTTATCTCCAGTCCAAACGTAGGTCCGGAGTTAATCCCCGCCTCTAAATTACAACCAGCGTCTCATTGGTTCTTGAAAACTCACGTCAGCGCGACGCCAATGACGAAAATTATGTATTTTCCGACTGGAGAGAGGCGAAATAGCCAGGTCTCCTTTTACGTCCCCCTTGTATTTTGAAAGTGGGACTGAGACTATGGCGCGCGAATACTTAGGCAACTTATACCTTCTCCCTAATAAACTAGATATCACTTCTAGCTATACATGGTGTTTCTGATAAGTCTGCCATAAATTAAAGGGTGTGTCGGAAGTGTCAAAGAGCATGGACTGGGTCTACAACATTTAGTTACCGAAATATGGGCTCCCAAACATTGATTGGTCCCTAAAACAAGGAAATAGTCACACATGTGGTGTAATTAGCTTTACTTTACCAGCGTAGGCACACTTCTACACATTTAATAGTTGACACTTCTGCTAGATAAAATTTCAATAACATTCTTAAATTGAAGACTGATATGTCTTACTCAACATGTGTAATGATTTTGAACCTAAGAGCACGCAAGAAACACCCTGTACAGGTTCTTGAATATCTTTCCAGGTATCGCTTCCACGAGCGTCCCAATGTACATCGGAGAAGTTGCGCCGGCTGATATCAGAGGAAGTCTAGTGACACTAAACAATATCTGCATAGCATGTGGCATGTTCATCGCCAGTCTCGTATGCGGGATCTTTAGCGAGGATCATGTTAATGGCTGGAGATACATGTTGGGTCTAGCTGCCGTCCCTTCTTTCCTACAGTTTTTTGGATTTCTGTTGATGCCCGAATCACCTCGATGGCTGATTAGTAAACTTAAGTACGAACAAGCCATTAAAGTCTTGAGGAGTATCCGTGGAGCGACCGCCAACATTGAGATTGAGTTCGAAGCCATCAAGACTAATTGCGTAGAAGTTGAACGCGAACAACAAAGTATGGGCTAAAACTTTAAGTACTTCCGATTATCATAAAAGGATTTAATTTGATGAATGTAATTGTAGCCGCGACAGGGACAATTCTTTTCCAAGTACTTAAGAATCCTGCTTTACGCCGGGCTTTGGTTTTGGGTTGTTTGTTGCAGATTTTTCAACAGATCTGTGGCATTAATACCGTCATGTTAGTATGATTTTCTTTTCGTAACTAACTTAGTTACAAGATTGATAGTTCTTCTGGGGGTTTTATAGGTACTACAGCGCTACCATAATCCAAATGGCTGGATTCCATGATCCCTCAAAAGCTATATGGCTGTCCGCAGCCACGTCCGGTGTTAACTTTTTCGTGGGCTTTATTGGAATCTACTTGGTGGAACGTATTGGTAGACGTCCTCTCATCTTGGGTAGTATGGCCGGTAAGTTTCGGTGGAGCTCATTCAGGCCAATATATCAGGTTGCATAACATTATGGTTGGCTTATGTATTTATAGGAGTAATTGCCAGTTTGCTAATTCTTGCTGCGGGATTTCAAGTATCCGATATACACTCTCCCCATATCACATTCCGAGACGATGACGCTCTTGGATCCGCCTGTTACGCTTACGAGTAAGATACGTACGACCTCGACGGTCAGACGAAACATGTACTTACCTGACGTTATTATCTAGTAATTGCGCCAGTTGCGTAACCAATACGAAATGCGGTTATTGCTTTCTGGATACTGAGAATGAGCCCTACAACGGGACGTGTTCTATGGTTAATACGGATGATATTGAGAAGGCGCTTTCGGGTCCCTGCAACGCTACCACTTTAGTGGCACCATTGACTTTCGCTCAATGGTGTCCGACCAATTTCGGCTGGCTTATCCTGTTGGGGTTGGTTTTGTACCTATTCTTCTTCTCACCTGGAATGGGACCAATGCCATGGACAATCAATGCCGAAATTTATCCACTGTGGGCCCGAAGTACTTGTTTCGCCGTTTCAACTTCTTTCAATTGGCTCTTTAACCTATTGGTAGCCATGACCTTCTTAACCCTAACCGAAAACATCACCAAATACGGTAAGTTTTCTTTACGATAAACGAACCCAAGCCTTAATAGTTAATGACGTATCTTTCCCAACAACTCAGGAACATTCTACCTGTACACCGTCTTAGCTACCGTCGGCTGGATTACCTTCTATTGCATGGTACCAGAAACCAAGGGCAAATCTTTGGAGGAAGTTGAATCCCTGTTCGCTAACTCGTGGTGGAGGGACAGGACAACGACGGATCAAAATAAAGTCATACAGTATGTCCATATTAAGGGAATTAATCGTGCCACGACGGTCGATGATGACTCGGGGGAAGACAGTTGACCCTTTTGACCTTCTTAAGGTTCCCAAATTTTATTGGGAAGGGGGCGGGGGTGGGCGAAGCGTCACCTATATATTATTATTATTATTATTATTATTGTTGTCAACAAGCAAAATTTAATTTTATTTTTAATTAATTGAAGGATCTCTAAATGGTTTAGTTCCTCCCCGTTTTTAATTGGTTATTTTTTTGTTGTTCCTCAAGGCCTTTAGGTGATAGTGCGAAAGAGGAACTCTCTGTACCAATTGCAAATACCGTTCAGGGTCCTCCACCCGCTTACGGAGCCATTAATGATTCAGATAAACGCAACCAGGTTTAGCGCAACGCTTTTCTTTTCTTTTCTTTTCTTGCAACTCACTTTTTCTTTTTCTTTTTCTCTCTTTCTCTCTCTTTAATTTTAATTTTAAATTTAATTTAATTTAATTACGTTATTTATAATTTATATATAGGTATATATATATTTTTTTCCCTAATTTTTTTATATTAAAAGTTTATTTTTCAAATTATTTTTATTTGCGATTTTTAATTTTTAATTTTAATATTTTTTGCATGAAACGAGGTTTTGGGTTTTTGGGCTTTCTAGGTTTCATAGCCTTCTTTATTTAATTTCTTTCGCTAATTGCTTTTTTTTCTTTTCTATCTTAATTAAATAGCAAATTAAAAATATTAAGCTTCTTAATGATCGCAATGCTAACACGATAATCATTTGCGAAAACACCAAACTCTGAAATTAAAACTTATAACCAAAGAGTTTTATATATTTTTTAATTTAGGATCGAACGTAAGACAATTTTATTATTTTGTATTATTTTTTTGGGGTGAAAATTATTTAAATTAACATGGAAAGTAAATTAAAACTAATTGGTAATCTTATTTAACTTAAATAAATAATGGTTATCGTAAAAGAGCCCGCCTGCCCGCTTAGGTAGCGTCTCTGATGCCGTTTTCCATTGTCTACTAGCAATCTGCTACCATGAAGCAATATTAAAGGAGACATAAATGTAATTAAGGCATTTTTAAGGAAACTTTTGTTCACACTCCAATAAAATAACTCCATGGAAAACGGCATAAGCATTGAAAATGTACGCAAGTCAAGTGAAGAAATTATAGCAGACGACTTTGTGAATTGTTGGTTTCCGGCTTTTCGCCAAGTCGTAGCAAGTCACGTGAACAAACTACTGCCACGGATGTGTATTGTAGAAGGAGTAGAGACTAGGCCTTTCAAAGAAGGCGTCCGTTTTCTTCTTTCCCGGCTTAATTCTTTGAATATTTTCCATATTATAATTAATATAAATAGAAATAATAGTAAAAATCAAAATTTAAATAAGATTTGCAAACCGTTGAGAAACTCCCGTCACCCAGACTCTGATACACAAAAGACCGAGGCTTAACCCTCCTGAACGTTCGTAGCTCGCGGCCATCTTTATTGTTTACATTGGCTCGCCTAGGTTTGGAGGGAGGGTCAAAATTCATACCCCCTTTTTATGGACAAATAAGGTCTAGCTTTTTTTAGTAGAGGGGAAGCTACGAGTCTCTACTCCTTCTACAATACAGCTCCGTGCTACTGCAGACGACTTTGTGAATGGCTGGTTTCCGGCTTTTCGCCAAGTCGTAGCGTTTGTTGTTTAGTAATCGTTACGGAAAAGGATTAGTTTTTAATCGTGTTGCATCAATAATTAATTGCGGATTAAATTGAACTAAAATGTGCTCAGTGAGATGCTACCTACGTGGGAAAATAATAAGGTAAATAGGCTTAAATTTTATTATAATATATGCGGTATTTACTGCGATTTTAAACGAGAGTACGAATTGACCAAGGGTTAAAGATTAAATCGGTTGGGCCTTTGGGAGATAAAACTATAAATAATTTTAAAGCTTTCCATGTTAAAATAATGTGGTGAAGGGCGAAGACAATTATAATCTCTGATAAATCTTCTACTTTTTATTTCAGAAAGATTAATTTTAACCATACACGTTCGGCTTAGCAGCTATTCCCCATTCCCCCTTTCCATACACTAAAAACCCTTGTTTTAATTTTACCAAGTGCCAAATTAAGTTTGTTTAAATTAAATTAAACCTTGGCTTATTCAAATTGGCTCCCTAACCCTCCCTACGGCGTAAATAAATTAAAATAATTAATGTATAACAAATCATAACACATAAATGTTAAATAAAACTGTACTAACTGTATTTGTTGTAAACACTAAATCCTTTGTCCAAAATAATGATGCCACTGAATGTACGCCATATTTAATTATCGCCGCTGAGTGTAAACTGTAAAGCCACTAATATTGAGAAAATAACATTAATTTTTCCATAACTTTAGTTTTTTATTCATTTATGAAACATGAAAAATTCAAAATTCATGGTTTTATTTAAAAATTCATCTAATAATTACAAAAGAACCTTCCTTATACTTTTAGTATTTTAAATTACAAAAATATTTCGTCAATTGTTTTTTCAATTATATCATAATTATATAGTACTGACAGTCCCCACCTTTGACTGTATTACGTTCTATAGGGAAATAACATGGGGTGCTATTAGTCTATACAAATGCATGTAAATGCTTGGCACGCGATTCTAAATAGAGGATTAATATTAATTGGCAGTGCAAGGGCGAAATAAATTACTTTAATTAAAGTTATAGTGTTTAAAAATAATCATTTATTGAGATTCAAAGGCATAAAATAATAGTTTTAAAGGGTTCCATTGGTAACAAATTTATTAACTGGACGTTTTAAAATCAAGGCACTTTCGGCTGAAATAATTGGCAATCCATTATCGCAATGGTAATTGATCAAATGACTGACGCTTTCGAAAGTTCTATCCTTTGTTCTGACCACTCCTTCGGGGTCAACCAATAACAGGTGTTTTCTAACGCCATTTTGCATTCCGGTTAAAACGTACTGTCCAGGAGAGCCCAGAGATTCGCGTACTAAAAAATCGCCATCTTTTTAACCAAAGCCTCGCTATCTTTGGCTAATGGTGCTGTGAAACCATTCCTCTTGGTTTAACGGAGTTTTAATCAAAGTACTCGAATT
>JAEQBA010002680.1:62877-79073 GCA_019434445.1 Phalangium opilio
TTACATTAATTACTTTTGGGAGATTCGTGTCAAAATAACCTATAAAACAATAAAAAACTATAAAGCGGTCTGTTTAGCCATGACAACAACCTTTTAAAAGTTACAAGGACTATATAACCCTTTCGAGACTAACAGGACCTGAGCAAACTATAGCTTAACCTGCTACTAGTACGACCAGGGAGAATTGATGTAAACTGGACTTGAAATTTCATCATGTGCGACCTGCGGCCCTGAAACTCTCCCATAGTCCCAGTGTGTGTAGAACATAATTTTTTCGCTGTTATCTGCCAAAATCAATCTTTCTAGGTAGTGCCGCCTCCTCACTTGAATTTTTCATGATAAATTAAGGTTTGAACGAACGAAATTCTAGATTACTATTTCACTACCATGTCCCTCTGCTAACTTGAAGCAAATTTTCCTCTTTTTTTTTGCTGCTCATTACCGGTGCTATTCCCTGACTTTCTGTTCGTTATAACTACTATCATGAGTTTATTTATTTCAAACCAAAATATAAAAAAATGGATTATTTTTCCTTTTGTGCTACTTAGAATTTACAAATGTATATAACGTTGTGCCGTGCCATATCAAATTGTCTCTAACCGTTGTTAGAAACTAGAGAGAGAAATTGGGCAGTAACACTGATCATGCCCTGAACTATGAGAAAGAACAATACGACGGTTGACTAAAGTACACTTGATACTACATCATTTTGCAAAACCGCGAGTAAAAACCTAACTGTCCCTATTGAATTTGGCGCCATTGGTTTTAGAATAATTAAAATGTTCCACTGCGAAGCGTGCCAGTCACGAATGGGGATGTAGCGTCTGTAGGAACCTTTTACAACGCAAAACCACACACGTACTCTCCCTAAAGTAATTAATGTAACGATAAAATGTTTTCGGGGAATGGAATTGTGGTCGAAAAGCCGAGATAAGTAAATTTTTGAAATTGATTACCAGTAAAATAAGTTATTTCAACGGAAAACGGTAATGGAACGTTGTTTTTTTCTTAAGCATGCATTTATGTTTCAATTAAAAAGAAAAATTAATATCTGAACCTTCAGACAAGTGATAACCTCAGTCTTATCGATACTTTTTAGGTCTTGATTCTAATCAAGACATTTTTGATTAATAGGAATTATAGGACCGATTGGCTCCCTGTAACTTCTATCTCCATTTTGAGTCACTGTTTTCGAGTTGAGATTTGAGTATTTTAGGGACGACCCCTTAATTAAATAAAATCATTGTCTAAAATCAGTTTATTGAACAAATATAAGGGGTCATCCCTAAAGCATTCCAATCTTAACTTGAAAACAGAGGCCCGGACGGCAAAATGGCGATAGAAGTTACATTTTCGACTCGAAATCATAATTAATCCAAAGAACATCCCCTTTAATTTATTTCAGACTTATCAGAGCCACCCTGTATATGGAAAAACGTTTTTGTATAATTAATATAACCTCCCTAATAAAGATAGCCCATAAACATCCGTTGCGAGACTAAACGCTAATAAAAAATGTATTACGAAACAAAATAGACCCTATACGTAACATCATAAAAAAGCTGATCAAAGTATAATCTCTCTCCTTTCGATCTTTGTTTAATTTTCAAAAATAAAAAAGGCGTCCTTTGATCCTAAACGCACACGCGATTTCTCTCCCAAAAACCTATATATATTGTCTTCTGGACTTTTTTTAGATACCCATATAAAAAATATATATATAAATGATACACATAAAAAAAATCTATCACAAAAAATTTAGAAGGATGTTGCGGTGGCCAGGTGGGGACTCTGCTCAGAAAAAATTGCGCCATCACCAAAAAGAAAGAAAGAAAAAAACTCGTGGTCTCCCTCGTGACGTGTAAAAATATCCTTAACCCTTTTTTTTATATATCAATTTTATTTTATATTAAATGGTTGTAATATTACTAATAAATTCACCTGGTTCGTCTGCCCCAGATTATTTTAATGATTAAAAGGAGAGAAACAACTAGATAATTACGTTGCTAGCGAAGTATAGAGAGAGAGAAAGGGTTGAAATATTAAGTGATTGATGAATGAAATTCAATATACAAGATTGAAAAAAAAACGTTGATAGTGCTCAGTTTAGTGAAATTATTCCTTTTTAAAATGGAATAAGTTATTTCTTTTAAAAAGAGAAAGTAGGCCTAGGAGTCGTTCATGATTATGGGGTTCAAAACTGTCTCCATAATCAAGAAATTGGTGGGGTTGTCACGTGAAAATTTAAATTATTTTAATTATAAGCATAACTTCATAAGAAATGTTCCATAAGTTTGTCACTGGTTACAAACTGTAGCTTGTTATGAAGTGACGCAGGTCATAGATTCTCGTAAAGCGACGCCTGGTGAGGCGCTGTCAAAGGCTTAGTACAGACTAAATAGGTGAAGATGGATTGCAAAACCAACCGAGCGTAGTCAATTTTCCAATTATCTCTCAGTAAGTCTCTAGCATTAAGAAGTATAGGTAGTGTCATACTTATGGATGGAAAATACCTTATAAACTTATGCTATAAGTTATCTGGCGTTTGCCCGGGGTATTTTAAGGGTATACTGGAAACCGGGAAGAGTTTCCTGTCTATGATTGTAAACACTAATTACTATAAATAGTCTTTGGGCAAACCCAAATAAAATATCTGCAGTCGTAATGTTGTTTTGTTTTTTACAAACTAAAGTTGTTTACGAACATTTAATTTCAATAAAAGATGCTTAAATGGGGGTTAATTGTAGCTTTATAGCTAAAATGTTACGAGTGCAAATTGCACTAATACGAGTCGAAAATAAGCAAGTATTTCCTACTTAAAAGAAAAATATTTAGAAATAAAAAAATTCTTACGGTTGTAAAATTTATAAATTGTAATTTTTGAATAAATCAAGATGAAAAATATTCAATTTGTTGTGAAATTAATTCTTTAAATCTTTACCTCGAATAAATTGATTTTCTCCTAATTTTTTTAAATAAAATTTGTGCACAAAAATGGTAAAAAAAGAAAGGTCTTTTTTGTCTCCTTATTTCTTCTTTTTTTAAATAAAAAAAAAGAGGGGCATCGACTCGTTATAAATGAAGGTAATGTGGAAAGCTGATGGGATGAGGACATTTTCGGTAATAAATACCATTTGCAATGTATTAAATCAATAAAAAAAAGAGTTAGGGGAGCCAAGTTAAAAAGGGTTGCTTCGATAAGATAGACGACCACTTGTCTTTTTTAGACTGAAAGCTAAATACCTTTTAACCCCCCCCCCCAAAAGAAACTATAACATAGATACAGAGAAAAAAATCCTCGATATTTTGATATACAAAATATCAAGAAGCTGTTTAATTATCTCTGGAATATTCGACTTGTTTCCCTTAACCATACACATAATTTCTCAGGCTTTTAAAGCGGAAGCTAAAGATAGAATTAATTATTAATAAATTAAATTAAATTAAAAATCAAGGTGATAATTAAATAGATTCATGATTGAAGGATTAAAAAATTGTTGCATACCGGACTAAAAGGGGAAAAAACATAACATTTTTTTTTCAGTCCAAATTTAAAAAATTCAACTAAGTTATATTGAAAAAAAAAAAAAAAAATGAGTCCAAACTTCTTAGATAAAAAAAAGCGTATAGCTAGAAGCCATTGAACTTTTTGTTTTAAATTTTAACAAGTATATACATGTATATATAGTTAAAACAACCTCCCTAATATTCAACAAGAATAACTATATATTGGGAGTGGCAACTTCACGAGTTAAGAACAACAACAAAAAAATATGATCGATTGATTTTTGTTAATTAATACACTTTTCCCATGCAAAGAACCCTCAAAAAATGAATAAATACATTAATATAAAATTAAGGATAGTATAATTATTATTCCTTTTACTAATTAGCTAATTTCAAATTTGTAGTAGAGAAAAAAGAAAAAAAAAAGGTGAAAGCATTTTGAGAGAGAGAGAGATAGAATTAGAATCATTTATATTTAAAGATAGGTAAATGCTAAGGTCACCAGAAGGGAGGGGCCACTTTTCGCGGCTTAAAATAAGGGGTGACGCCTAAAGAACCACCTAAAACTGATGAAGAACTCACGGGTTAAGCGCTTAAAACAACGAGAAAGGACACACACAAAAAACGGATAAGAAAGAAAAAATCGAATTAAAAAAATAAATCTCCAAGGCACGAACGAACGAACGAACTATAACGTCGAATCTGTAAAAGCAAACTTAAACTTTCCATTCGCGTGTCGTAACACCTTTACTGATTGTCATCTACGGACGGTGATAGACGTCCACCCAGTTAAGCCTAATTAAGATAAAGCTCTAGATATATTTAAAAAAAGTCCACGTTCCCCGCTTTAACCCCATTCCATATAATTAAGTGGACAAAAATACGTCGCGCGACAAAACGCGCGAGATTTTGAACCATTCGTTTCATCCCTAACTAACTAAATTGATTCAATAGAAGAATATTACCAGAAAGGGAAATATTATTATGGATAATCTACGGTCGGTACCTTTATACGTATTGTTTTAAGATATTTGAATGATTTGAAAAGGGATTTTCCAATTTAATCACCCATTTATATTGGGCGCGGATTTCCTATTACATACTTTCGGGGTCTATATGCATATAGAGAGGGAGGAGAGAAAAAAGCGGGAAATTTTGATGCACAACTGAACACGGATAAAATAAAAAAAGGCGCGAAAAATACAGCAGACGCGATAAAATCCCCCGCAATTTTATGAAATTTTAATGTAATGTTAGGTATATAAATTTAGAAGGGGAGAAAATTGTAAAAAAAAAAAAATAAAAAATAAAAAATACAACTCTTACTTTGATTAAAAAATAGTGTGGATGAAAGATTTAATTCCCAAACTTATAAAACTCTATTATACACTTTGATAATTTAAACTGTTAAATATCATAATAATATGTCGGCTTGTTAATGGATTTTTTTTTTCTCATTCATTCATTTATACGTTGTATATAATTAAGTCGACACTTTTAATTTAATATTTAAAAGGTGATGGGAATATAATTTAATTTTCTCTCTCTCTCTCTCTTTACTTAACCCCTTAATTAACATCCCATAATAATTTAAAGACATAATATAATATTATAATATTAAAACTTAAATTTTAATATGATTATCGCGAAAAACTTCAAAAAAAAATTTAACTATAAGGTGTGTTTAACAGACCCAACCCCACATAACTGATTTAAAAATCTTAAGGCGTATATACTAATCTAACCCACGTTTTTCTTATATTTTTATGAAAAAAAAAACAGGCGAAGTTCATTTTTTTTTCTTGTATTTTTTTTTAGCCCTTGGCTTTTAAAACAATTACGTTCTTTAAAATTGGAGCGATTTAGTTAAATCTTTAAAAGATAAATTCGGTCAGAATCGCGTTGCCCCCGCAACCCCCGGGGGGGGGGGTAACTGGGGGGAAGGGGGAGGGGATAAAAGTTCCTCTAAATTAAAAATTTACAAAATTCGCGATAATTACAGACACAGCTCTTGACGTCTCAAAAAAAAATTACATAAAATAAAAATAAAATATTTTTATGCCTGAAACAAAAATAACTCTCTACAAAAAAACCCCAGAGCTAAAATACCAGCACGATTTATAATAAAAAAAAAACCTGAACAACAACCAAGGGGTAAACCACTCATTAACACATTTACATTCAATTAAATAGATATGTGCACATATAGACACGGAATTCCCGACTCCAGAGTGATTAATCCCTCGAACAACAAGTTAAATGGACAGAATTAGCTCTAATTAATTTCACCCTTTTATTTCTGGCCAAAAATTAGGGAGGGTTACCGGTATAAAATAAAAAAAAAAAAAAAACTTAGCTAATAATACCAACGCAACGAGTTTTTAATTTTTTCTAAGAAAAAAATAAAAGTAATGGTGTGTTGGGGCTTGTGTTGAAGCTATATTAAATATATGCAAAGGATATACCCCTTTCATATCCCCACATACACTAAAAAAGCAAAGCAAAGCTAGCCGCATCCTTTTTGGAATGAAAATCATCATCCAAAGTCCCTTACGGCTCCGGCTGTTCCCCAAAAATTCTACCGACGGGATGAGGGGTGCAATCGAGTAATTTTTTGCCAAATAAAAGTATATTAATTGAAAGTTTTGATTAATATCATCGAAATTAAATGACCGAGTTTTAATGAGAGTATGGGTTAGAAATAGCGCGCGCGAAACCCATATCGCACGTGTATGAAAAAGTTAAAATTTTGGCGCAAGAAATCCACATCGCACGTGTATCGGAAAAGGTTTAAATTTTGGCGCGAGATAAATCATCGCACGTGCTTTTCAATTTCCCACGGTTTTGAGTTTGAGTCTGATAGCGAATTGGACTGCTCGGGGCGCTCTCGGAGTGCTCTGAAAAGTCTTTTGTTTTCCATTGGAAAATTTAGATTCACGTTTTCTATTGGTCAGCCCGAGTTCCACTCGGAACCGATCTGTATAAAAACACAGATCAGTGTGGGTCGCTCGGTAAAACGGCATAGACATTTTGGCGGGAAAAAACTAATGAGATGGAGTTTACTTCTTTCCCCGCCAAAATGTCTATGCCGATTTACAAAGCGATCTGTCCTTTTATACAGTTCGGATCGGTTCCGAGCAGTGTTGTTCCTTAGATTTTTGGGAACGTACTTTCCCCAATAGTAAAACGTACTATCCCAATGGGAGGCTTATTGAAAACGTACTTTTCTCCCTTTGGGGGCATTAAAATTTCCTTCCCCCTACACGAAAGGCTTTTGGCGCCATCTTGCGGCGTAATTTTCGTCCCATAGACGCTAATGTTAAAAAATGGAATTTGAAAATGTACTTTCAAGCATCAAAATGTACTTTTCGTACTGAAGATTTTAAAATGTACTAAAAAAGTACATTTGTACTACCAAGAACAACACTGGTTCCGAGCGCGCTACTGAACATTGAAAGACGCTAACCCAAAGAAAAGGTGATCTATCTATTAACTATGGAACACGCAAAAAAATTCCAGAGCAGGCTCCGAGCAATGCAATGTAATTCGCAACAAAAGACGATTTGAAAAGAAGGTTATAATAATTTTGGTTTACTTCACTCGCGGATTTAGTTTATTAGCTTGAGACGAAAGGGTTAAAACGTCCCTCCGGCGTAAACTTTGAAACCGGTTGAGGTTGTCTGGGGATGCGGTTTGCTTTTTGCTTTTATAGAAAAGTTTAGTACAACCAAACTTGGGAGGAAAAAATATCTCAGGGGTCTGTTTGCAAAAATTGACGGTGCTGTTCTAACTAACTATAAAAAGAAATATATAATATTAAAGGGATACTGACACTATTAATTCCATACGATTATTACATTATTATTCTTAGTAACTCTTCGAATTCATCCGGATATTTCGATAGCCCTTGGACAGATAAAAATAAAAGAGAGCTAGACGGCAATCCTTATCCCACGCCTAATAAGAGCGTCTAGGGATAAAAAGGGAGAAAAAACATCCACCCTCTCTCATCACCATGAACTATTATTAACTTTGTTTAGTGCTAAATTTTTTTGTTGTTTTCGTTAATATCAGGGTAAGGTAAAAATTTAAAACCTCGGATACAAAAACGTCGTAACTGTAAATGAAATATAAGATTTTTTTTTCTTGATCAACCTCTTCTAGGCCTACAACAGAGTACTGAAAAGCTTGTAGAATTCTGTTCAATTCAGTTCCAAATCTGAGATACTCTAATAACAATTACTGGCAACACTGAAGCGTTGTTAAAGTTACGAAAAAGGGGGGGGGGAGGAAATTTCGCTAGCCCCATACGCGCGCAAATATCTATTCCTTTTAAATTCAGAACAAATTTACTTAATACCTTTTACTCTTTAAAGATGAAACAGTAATTAGACTGTGTCAGGAATAATTAATTTGATCTAAAATTAACTTCTTATTTGAGAAGGTATTTAAATTGTCACTTATACAGAAACGATTGAAGTTAACCCTTACTAAAATTATAAGAGGGTGTATATAGATAGCTTTCTCCTTTTTTTTCTGTTGAAACCATTAAAAAAATAAGACAGAAAAAAAAGAAAAAAAAACTTCTTAGTGTATCCCGGTATTTATTAGCATCATAATTTCTGTTTCAAGTCGTATATTTGGAAATCTTTTGTGCTAAGAACGTTTTTTTTTTCTCCTTCTTCACCATATAGTCAGGAGAGTAAGAAAAAATATATATTTATCCCTACAAACGCCTGTTTTTTGTTAACATCCCAAACTCCAAGAGGGTTTAATTCTGTCTCTTCTTAAACTAATTTATTATTTTTTGCCATTTTTTTTTTCCGCCAAAGGAAAAAAAAAGATATCCAAGGGTCACGAGAAAATCCGTATTGAAAAAAAAAAAATCAGGACTAAGAGAAATGGTTGTGTTGTTGTTGCACCCAAAATTTTAGGACAAATAATTTTTAAAGAGTTTTGTAAAGATATCCCTCAACCATCTGATCTACAAACATTAATTTACCCCGGTTACCAACACTACTACGCTGTTCTGTTACCAGGGTTTAAATAAAAAAAAATATGTACGTGAACTGCATAGAAAAAAAGGCGCGTGAAGGGTTTTTAAGCGTTCAATATACATAGTTTCCACAAAAGGGTCTTTTTGCCGTTCCCCCAGTGTTGCCAGGCTGTTAATGAGTGAAGAAATTGGCGGAGAGAAAGGATAGCAGTTCAGTTTCAATCAGTATTTGACTGACAGAGGTCCTGACAACACTGCGCTGAAGTTTAAGTGCCCAGAGAGAGAGCGGGGAGGAATTTTCTGTAGCCCTTTCGCAACTGAAAACTATCTATATATATATTTTTTCCACATTTTTTTTTTTAAAATAACCTTTTCGAAACTAGCCGACTCCCGTATGGATGCTTCGTGATTCTAGTTAGTATATTTCATCCCCCCAATTCCATATTTAGCACCCCCCCCCCCTCCTGCTTAACTGAAGTAAACGTGGTGTAAAAGAAGCTTCTGTTCCCCCTGGACATAATTAATGAGGAATTTTTCATTTTTACAAACTTAAAAGGAAAAAAAGGAAAAAATTAACAATAATTAACTCCGGATACAATGCTTAAGACGCATGCCTATTACTAACTAGTTACTTAATTTATTTTTTGTAAATGGTGTAATTTAAAGCATTTCATATCAATATTAGAATAAATTTCGTAATTAATCGTTCTATTGTTTCTAAAAATAGTGTTTGAAAGAAATGATTTTTAAATTAATTGAATTGCAGCTTAAATGTTTTAAAACTCTGTAATTTGCAATTTTAAATTCATTAAAAATCTAAAAATAAATGTTTCTAACGCCACGTGGTTATAGGCTAATTTCGCGAGGCGGGTTAATAAACTATTTAATGGGATTAAAATACCATAAGCGCTTAACGCTTGACCGAATTTACTAACGTTTATGAACTGAGAGGATTGACAACTTTACAACTAAGTAACGAGGTTTAATTACAATACGATGGATCATAAGCTATGTTTCATAAGTTTGACACTGCTTACAAACTGGAGCTTGTCATGAAGTGACGTAAGTCATAGATTCGAGGTAAAGCGAGGCCTGGTCAAAGGCTTAGTACAGACTAAATAGGAGAAGATGGACTGCAAAACTAACCGAGTGTATACTTCAATTCTCGGTTGTCGTTCTTGAACTAGCTCGAGCTGTAAGTCTCTATCATTACGAAGTATATGTAGTGTCATACTTATGGAACATATCACTTATAAACTTATGGTTAAAGTAAACGCCTCTGAGAAATTAAAACAACTATGAAATTTATACAACTTAGTCGAGCTATTTTAGGACCAAACGCGTTCAATGGAATATATTTTCACGGTTACTGGAATTCCGAGCGAACTTGAAACCATTAGAAACCACATATTTCGGTTAGAAACCCATAAACTGGAGTAGATTGGAGGGAGCTTTATTATAAAAATTACTAATATACCAGACAAATTTTTGCTAATATTACTAATTTTTATCAAATCTCGCGCTAAATTTCATTCGACATAAAGCGTACACCTTAAATTAAATTAACAAGAAGGCAAGGTGTTACGCGATTGGTCGGAGGAGGTGCTACTTTCAAATTATAAATGAAATCTCAAATTAATTTGAATTCCAAAATCACTCGGAGGTATTTCCTGGATGTTTCATTAAGCATATTGGTCTTATAATTAGTAGAAGAATGGATAAAAAAATCACTTGATTTTCCATTTCACCCTCCCTTTAAGAACGTCCTAATATTTAAATTTTATGATTAACAACTAATTAAGCATAGATTTAATTAAATTGGAAGCTGTTAAAAAACTGATTCTTAGAAAACAACATCATGCAGACTCTTATCTTAATCATACGGTGCATGGCCCCAAGGAGTAAATTTAATGTTTAGTGTCTACGTACAAATAAAACTCATCCCAGTTATAGTTCCTTAAAACTCACCACGGGCAACACCGGGTAGCTTAGATAGTAATTAAATAAATCAAAATTATTTACATTAATTTATGAACTTCACTACTCTAAATGGTTAAAAAAAAAGAGGAGAAATCGAATTAAAAACGGACGTAAAAGTCCTAAATAGTTTAAACTAATAAGCCGTACATCGGATACAATGTATTCATGAGTGCATAAGGATGAGGTACGCTCAATCAGTCAACCGTATAAGAAATTTGAAGGGCGCATGCGGGTAGCGGGCCGTAGCCAAGAAAAATACCAATTTGAGGGGAGGCACAATCGAGGTGGTAACCACTTATCAACACTTCAATAGTTGACAACCACGTCTCGTCAAATCACCACCTTGAACGCCCCAATTAAGAGGTTATGTGTCACAATCCCTTTACAAAAAAAAATCAAACAGAGGGTCAATCTACTCTTTGTAATTTAAATGACTTTGTTTCCTAAGTATAACAATAGCATCTTGGGTTCTTAGGGTTCTTAGCGTCCTTTCGTTATCTAACAGTAGCTATACGTGATCGCAATAAATAAGGATGTATTTACCATGTTGCTGTGCGTGTGTAAATGGCTTATTTATTTTATTACTCGCAACAGCTATAGGAGTAGATTAGGCGTGAAAATTTAATATTCTTATTACCCAAAAAATTGTCTCACAAAAAAATGAACCTCAAAAATTTAAAGTTCAATCGACTAATAATTTGTCACGTGATAGATTTTATAAATACGTCAACCTTACGAGTGATATGAAGGTAAAGAAGGTATTATAAAGTATATAAGGTTTTCTTATTTCTGTCACAATAGAGTAATATCTTTCACATATATGGCAACGTCATAACCCTCTATCTCTTACCTTAGTGATATCCCCCCTTCCGAAGGCAAATAGTATTCTCTAATACAAAGTTGCCTTCAACGAAGGGGATACACAGTTCACTCCCCCTCTCTACCGATATTACTCTATTTGGAATATTTCTAATTCTAATAAAATATAAAATTTTTTGCTTAGAAAAAGGAATTCACCATAAAATAATACTATTTTCATTGTTTCGATTAGTTAAATTTGAATTATAAAATTATTACTATATTAAACTAAATTACACGCTTTATTAATATCATTTTTCTCAACCCTCTCCCCTCTCCACCCCACTCCTTCCATCTCCCGCCAAAATATCCCACCAAAATAGCTCTCTCGCGCCATCTACTCGTTAACATTCGAACTATTACCCCTGGCAAGATTTCTTTCCCCTATATCCCGGAAGGTTGCTAAGCAACGAAACCCGGACGACTGCGCGCGCACTTGAAAACCGTTCGACTAAAACTTTTGAATTGTGTTTGACTAAATATAGCCAATACAGCCAAAGGTAGGAAAATTCCATTACTATTAACTAGGTTCTAATTTGGGATAAATTTTGCCACTACGCAAATTTCGATGTAACCAGATTTAAAGGAATACAGTATTAATATACAAACAAGGGTATTTTTAAGGTAAAATGCAGTAAAACAATCCTATGGTAGAGTTACCGCCGGGATTCCCTAAGTCTAAGCCTAGTACCCCCCAAAACCCCGCGCAAAAAACAAAGGATTCCCCCAAAGTAAAAAACATTGGAAACGAAACTTACATCACATATTTCATCCCAGAATGATTATATTCTTTCTCTCCTTGATCTTGGGCACATAGTTCATCACAAATCACGCGATTTTGATCCAATTAAGACCTAATTATAGCCGAACTAATAAGCTAAAAATAATCTACCGGCACTTACGATTGGGAGATATCCATCAAACTGACGAGCATCACACTTCGAGAAGAGGGCGTCCCGGCTTCGGGGGCTCTGTGCTTACTGCTTAGGTGGAACAAAGACAAGGGAAGGGGTGAAAAGAGGGGGGCGATTACGGACGCAACTTCGTAACGGTCGTTTAAATTTGAAATTTAAAATAAAATAATTCGCGCGCTTAGAGTGTAAACGTCATAAATCGACGGGATAAAAAAGGCGTAACTCTACTTTGATATAAGCGTTAAATATTGACAGTTACGACAAATGATAAGTAATCTGGCAATTAAAGTCTGTCAGGAAATCATTTCCATGAAGAAAGAAGATTCAAAGAAGACATTAAGGAAAATGAGAGGGGGAGAGAAATGGAACGAAAAAGGAAATAAAGGAAATATTCCAACCTTGCAAAAATTGTCAACCCTCCTTCTATCCCCCCTACTATTTCCTATTCTTTTTTGAGCTAGTCTGAAACAATGCCTCTAAACAAGAAAAGCTAAATTGAATGGGAGACAAAAAAAAACTCCTTCGATCCCATATTTACTTCGAGAGGGTAATCACAATAAACAAGTGAAGCTTTGAAGCCTCAGAACTCTAACAATTCAAATGCTAACGGATGATATAGACAAAATTGTTCTCTGTCCAATGTTACCAGAAGTAAATAAATAGCTATTTACTTCTGATGGTACCTAGTAATTGGAACCAAACCAACCACAGCTGCAGTAAATAAGGTTTTTTAAAATTAGTTTTGGAACCACGTACGTGGCACGGGGGTCAGAACATAGACAAACTACAGGATATCAAAACTATGGCAATTGAAATGTTAAGACCAAACGCTTCGAAGGTGTTATAAATTTGACTGTCCTCTTTCCAATGGTACCAAGTACTTGGACGTATAGTCACGTAGATCATACCGAGCTCGATTAATTAATGTTTTTAAAAACAATGAAATCTTTTTTAATGTCAGTTTTTTACGTGAGATGTTCAGAACTATCTTATCTTAGGAGTCTGGAGTGATTAATCCCTCGATTTGTCCTTCTTCCTTCCTTGGTATTTTCTTTACAATGACGCCAATTGCTCGATTTGCCTTGGCAATCTGTCCCGCTCACCTACCTCCCCGTTTATTTTAAAGAAAGGGTATATAGCAATTTTGTCCCCGCCATATTCTTATCCTCCTTTGCAAGACGTAATCAATAAGCAAATTGATTTTATAAACAGATAAAAAACTCGAGACAAGAAAAAGAATGATAGAAGCGTATTGTTCCATCCAATAAAAACAATGCCCCTTTTTCCAAGGTGCCCCCTCCGACATCCACTACCCACTCCTATCTCTCGCGCCCATTTCTGCATCTTCAAGGTACAGTACAAATATTTCAGTTTTCTTTATATCTTGTAAATAACTGCGGAGTAAATAATGAATTAACTAAAGAATTAAGCATAATTCACGTTCTACAATTTAATTAAATGGATCGATAGTTTCTGATAAGTCTGCCATAAATTAAGGGGGATGTTCTTTGGACTAACGATTTTGAGCCGAAAATGTAACTTCTATCTCCATTCTGCCGTCCTGGCCACTGTTTTCGAGTTATGAATTGAGTGTTTTAGGGATGACCCCTTAATTATATTAGAAACAATTCTTTAAATCAGTTTCTTAAGTATAAGGGATCATCCGTAAAATACTCTAGACAATATTAACTTGAAAACAGTGGCCCTGACGGCAAAGTATCATAAAACGTCTTTGAATCAATTTTTTTAAAATATCACAAATGATAAAAACTTAATTTACGAAGTAAACTTTTCCTTTAAAAAATATAAGAAGGAAGAGGTTAACGGATGAACGGGAAGATTTTCTTTTTCGCTTGAACTGATTCGATGCAATTTCGAAACATTAAAGTATCATATCACTAGGAAGCTCAAGATGAGGATGGAGGTAGAGAGAGAGAAAGGGATTCTAGGAGGATGGGTGCATTATTGTCTCGGCTTTATTGTCATATCGAACTGCGCTATTGAAACCTCCCAATCGTTTTTATTATTTTTTACCCCTCTAGCTATCTTTATTTTTTTACTTTCCTTTTCTTCCAAAGGATGGAGAAGGGAGGAAGATTGGAAGATGCTGCGAGAGAGAGAGAGAGAGAGAGAAAAATAGTTATTTTACGACGGTAATTACCTGACAGACACTTGACAAAACGACAATGCCCAAAATGGGTAATTTTGAATCAGGGGAGGTTTGGTTCATGCAATACGGGTTTATAGCTTAGAGACAGATAAAGAAAAACCATTTAAATTCGAAAATAATAAATTCTTCCTTAAATTAAACAATAATGTTTCAAATAATTGACACTTAAACCTAAATCACAAATATTTAAATCAGGAATTTAGAAATAGAAATTTGAAATTTGTGTATCATTATTTAATTCAATTTTAAACACTTGAGGAAGAATTAAGGAAAGCATTATTTTGCGTGTTAAAATTATGGCGGGAACATATACGAGAATTTTTCTGTAATGCGAATAAATCCCAGAAGACGCAAGTACGTATCCCTAGGCTATAAAGGTATCAAAGGCGCGCGAAATTGGTTTAAGCGGGTTGGTAAAGTCATTAAATCAATTCAGATATCGACAAATATATATATATAAACGATATTTAAGGAATGAAACAAAAATTACACAGTGTGTTAAGTATTCAGGTCGGGATATCAAATGTTACTTTTTCCTCTCTCTTTCTCTCACTATCTCATTTTGACTCAATTTTAATTCAAGATACATCTTATTACGGTGAAATTCGGTAATTTTTTTTTATATATATTCTAACCACATTTTAAATGAGTGAAGGTCACTTAATAGCCATATAATTAAGTATATCTTACATGTATCGAAAACTATATTTTGTTTCAACATATCTACCTTCGAAAAAGAAAAAAAAACTAGACGAAAAAATTCTCAAGTTACATCTACACCAAGATAAAAATACACTTACCGAGATTAAGTCTAATTATTCAATAATTACTAATGAATTTAACCTTAAAACTAAAATTAGAAGAAAATATTATTTGGTGAACATTTTTCTTCTTTTTCAAGCTCATATTGAAAAAGCGGCGCCAAACTCTCTTATAACTTAATTAAGATAAACTCACCAAGTTCTTACGCCGTCGAAGAAGTACTAGTCCAACTTGAAGCTTTTCTGAATTTCAACCAATAGAAACGCGGTTCCTCCCTGGAAGAGAACACCGTTGCTAGAAACGAAAGCGAATGTATGTAAAAAAAAAAAAATAATTAACTTTTTTTTGGTAAAAAGAGTTTGAAGTTTACAAGGAGGTTTAACCCCCAAGTCTGTATTTAAAAAGGATAAACCCTCCGCTTGAAAAACGAGCAGCGGGTTCAACCAATTAGCCTAATTGCATTGGGTGTGGATAAGAATTAGTTTGAGTAAAAAAATTAAAGGGGGGATTTGCAGAGCCATCATTACCTTTCCTAGAATCTTGGAATGAGGGAAGCGCGAGAGGAGTGATGGAAAGGATTGGAAGAGGGGAGAGAGAGAGGATGCATTAGGATCACGTGGATCGACTGTCTACCTCAGTTTTTTCTCCTTCTTTTGGGTTGGAGAGATTCTTTATGAATTCGTATTATTTGTGCACGATGGACAATTTGGAAATTTTTTAAAAAAGACATATTTTAGTGGATTGAATTTAAATTTGAATAAAGGTATTTTTAGTCGAAGAAAGAAATCTCTGAATCTTTTACAAGGGCTAGCAAGGGGCTGGATGTGGGTGGTATAGGCGTAAAATGCCCCCCGGGGGTAAAAAAAAAGAAAGAGCGGGAAACTGTCACTCCAAAAGTGGCATAATAAGAGCCCATTTTAGTAAGGGAGATCGAACCTCCGGATAACATTTTCTTGGTCACTCGAAAAAAAAGTTGATCAAAGGACAAAAATTCAAGTTACAATTTAAC
>JAEQBA010002681.1:0-61612 GCA_019434445.1 Phalangium opilio
CGATCGGACACTGACATTTTTATTAATTGGGTCAATCTCGTTGATATAACACCACTTAGCAACGCAAATGTCGTCGCTAACTGGTATCAACGTCTTGACCTCAATTGCTGGGTCATAGAACAAGTTAAAGAACTTCTGTGGATCATCAAAGACTTCTACCTTGTCAAGGAGAGTCCTCTCACCAAATTGCCCCAAAACGAATTCAAACACAGTTTGGCGATGGTACGCTTCCAGCGTTCTTCTCGATACAGCTAGGATCAAGTTTTACCCCTTCCTTTTCGTAGTACTCGGCTACGTATTGATCTTTCTGCGCTTGGGTTACTACGTCAGAAGGCCAGCCGCTACTTTCCTGTTTTAGCTTCAGAAAGCAGTTGACGTAATTGTTAAAAAGCCCGCCACTTATGTTAAGGGGTCGTACTGAGATATTTTGTACGACCAGGCTTCGTGGATTTTAACAACCACGTAACCCTTTCTAACCGCTAAATGGACTTCGTCCGCCACAAACGTCCCCCTAATAACTCTTTCCTCGTCGGAATGTGTGCAGTCCCCTTGATATTTGTTTTCAGCGCACAGCTGACACAGGGCAAAGCACAATTTCCCCCCTATCTTTTGGGGCAAAACTGGGTGGAAGAGGTTACGAGGGGGCAGGATATCCAGTTTAATAAAACCTTCAATCTCGTTAATGGGTGGGAAGTTGTCTGTCAAGATCGTAGGGTGGCCGTAAGGTAGTTTACCGTATTTGTTACACCATGGATATAGACTAGTGACGTCGACATATCGAATCTCCTCTCCCGGCTTAACCTTGTGATGAAGACAAGAGCGGAAGTACGTCCCCCGAAAAATGCGTTACGGGGATTAAGTGGTTCCCACGCATCGATTTGGACATGGATGGAAGATAGAAAGGTGTTAATTTCGGGCTTTTGCTCCCTCAATTTGTGGAATTCGCATTCCCACATTTCGATTACCTTATACCCCAGCTCCCTAAGCCTCTTATTACAGTTCAAAGTATCAGTATAGCGGGAGTGTAAAGTTTGGGTGACGTCACCGTGCAAAACCAGGTCTCTGTTTACCGGGAAACAGGTTCTACACCCGTGCCAAAAACAACCTTGAAATTGGTAGACGACCTTTTGATCTGCGCCAAGATCGTCTACTAGAAGCCCGTCGACTTTAATGTTCAAAATTTTAGGTTCGGAACCGTTAAAAGCCGACTTAATTATGACCCCGCGCTTATGGGCCTCCCACCTCAGCCACTCGATGGCTACTTTAGATTGAGGGTCTTTCATTCTATAGCCGTGAGGTGGTACAATTCCAATTGAATTTGGCGCTAGGTGGTCCTTCCTGAAACGGCGTTGCAAAGCCCGGCAATTGTCACGGCAGTGTTAAAAGGGTTAACGTCCGCAATCTTCTCAAAAATCTCCCTGTACTTTAAGCACCCCTCTCTTAAAATCCTAACGTCCAAACGGCAATAATGTATCAACTCTTCAACATAGTTGAAACCTTTTTTGGCTTCAACTTGCTCGTTGTACCATGTAATTAAAACCGAACGTTGTTTTTCGGTTAGCCTGTCTGGCGCGTAAGATTCTAAAAGAGGCATGCTTTCCCTCAAGACATAATTGGTACGCGTAGGATCTTTTGGATCAAACACGTGGTCGGGAACAAAGTTGAAGAGCAAGTGCGGGAAATATCCCTTATTTAAATTAGGGTTTAAGCCAAAAGTGGATACAAAGCTAGATAAGGGGGATGGGATGAAATTTAAACTATCTATAAATGTCAAATTCTCATATCGAATTTGCATAATCTTCGTTCCCGTCATTATCACTTGAGGGCGCCATGCTTTGATGGCTAACATGGCTTTGTACAGAAATTGTAAATCGTAGCCCTTCGCATTATGAGCTATAACCGTTATTTTGGGAGAATTGTGGAATTCTTGAAGATAATTTAAAAAATCCAGAACAGGATCATTCCCGAGAAACACCCGTTCTCGAGGGCCACAGGTGGCGCAAGTAAATTGATCAGATTTCTCGAGAATGCATTGATCACAGATTTTTTGAGAAATACATAAGATAGGAGTGTGTAGGAAAGCATTAGGGTTTGAAGGGTCTGGGGTATTTTGAACACATTCGAGATCATAAAAGATAGTAACCGAAGGATGGGTCTTAGCTTTTTTAGCCGCAGGGTGGGCTTTAGAGTCGGTAACCTGCATGAAACAATAGTGGGGGTGTGGATTGAATTTATTGCAGATGACGCAATAGACTTCCCCGCAGTTGTGAAGTGACTTGCGTTTCCCCATATCTATTGTTTTTGCGCAACGGGGGCATTTAAAAACCCTTTGGCAGACTGATAGGGTTTTGCTTCCACTAGCCTTATGGGCGTCAAAGCATTCTTGCCCCCTAAAGTCGCGATGACAGGTCCCGCATCTAATTTCTCCCCCCTCACACATCCTCGGCCCTTTGGCAGGAATAACAATACTTGTTGCAAGCGTGGTTAAAATCTAAGTTGTTGTACCCCACAAGGCACCTCTCGCAGAAAAAATCAAAATGGAAGAGAGGTTTAGGTTTGGTTATAACGTCAAAATGGTTTTGATAGTTAAAAAGGTACAGCCGTGGCTTTGGATTACCATCGGCACCGACAATGAAATCTGCTTCCCCGAAAATACGGTGGGGAACGTTTGCTCTAACTGTAAATACTATGACCTGGTAATCAGCCAAGTACGATTGAAATCTAGGTAGAGCACCCGCCCCCGCGCATTCGTCCAATGGTATTTCCGCCGCCACGGTTAATTCCTCCGCCATCTTCCTAAGCCTCTCCCCTGCCTTTTTCCTAATATCGGAACGACATAGTGCTTTGAAATCCGCCTCGAGGCTTTTGTCAAGGGGATGCATTGTATGCCCCCTGTGTATTTTAGCTAAAATTAGAGCACGTGGGAGGCATAGCTGATCGTTATTTTTAATTTGTATAATGCATTTCTTCTCCCTGGCAAAAGTCTCGAAGCTACAGATACCAATAGCCTTTCCTCGGCGAGCGCCTTGGGGCAACCTCACGCGCTGTATGTTTATTCCTATAGGACCGAGAAAAAACTTTGAACCCCCTTCAGAATTATAGGCTTTATCAGCCACTACTTCTAGTATGAATCCAATATCTATTTGATCCCTTCTTCTAAAACTAAAGTCTGCGGTTTGAATGCCTGGATTATTAATGCTTGTCATCGAAATTGCAATCATGTCATCGGGTAAACAATCGTCCAAAACGTACTCTAGGAAGTCGCTTACAGATTCAACGATGTTATTGTTGAATTGTACCTCCATTTCCCATCCATCAAGATTAAAATTGGGGAAGGACACTACCCCGCTAGAAATCACGTTTACACCTGGTGGTGCAACAAGCGGAGATGGGGGTGGAGGTGGAGGAGTAAGAGCCCCACCACCTACCTGTCCTTCCCCTTCATCCATTGACTCGTTCTGAGATGGAGCTATAGGAGGGGTAGTATAACCATCTAAGAAAGAAACGTCGTCGTTTTGAAACGCCTCTTCAAGAGGCGATAAAGGAGGAGGAGAAGGGCTATGGTTTGCCATAGACAGGGTGGGAGACGGAGATCTATTATTCGACGGGGGTGTAGAATAGTTTGCCATAAACGTGTCATCGGCATTTAAAAAGGCTATTTCTAACGAGTCTGGAAAGTCGACTAAAAAACTATCAACTTCAATAGGGAGTTCAATTTCTACATTAGAGTTGGCCATTGCGATAATTTAAAAATACAAATACCACAAAATACTAATAATAAAACTGAATAGGCCTAAATAATAATACTAAAACACAAAAATATACTAAAACACTAATGCTAAAACAATAAAACAGTAATGTACTTATAAAAAATTTAAAGTACTTATAAAAAAAACAGTCAAATACTAAAACAATAAAGTACTTATAAAAATTGAAAGTTCTTATAAAAAATTGAAGTACTTATAAAAATTGAAGTACTTGTAAAATACTAAGTTAAAAATACTAAAACACTTGTAAAAAATATAAAAAAATGAAAATACTTATAAAAAATACTTGTAAAAATTTAAGTTAAATACTAAAACACTTGTAAAAAACTAAGTTAAAATACTTGTAAAAAAATCTAAGTTAAATTGAAAACACTTGTAAAAACTAAGTTAAAATACTAGAGTTAAATACTAAAACACTTGTAAAAAACTAAGTTAAAATGAAAACACGTATAAAAACTAAGTTAAAAAATACTAAAGCACTAAGATATGGGCACGGAAAAACTCACAAGTTTTGTTTGGGAGCAGAAGATTTCTTGGCTTGCATCAATAGCGGTCAGAAGTAAACTGATAAGTAGCCTAGAGTGATCCGCCCTTTTATACTTTCGTGATACAATTAGAAAAAAAAACAGATCCCCCCCCTCAATGTCATAAACATGTCTTAACACGTTTGGGCTAGTCATAAAACACTTTAAATATAAATTCCATTGATAACAATACAACTGTTTCGACCACGCCCCCCCCCCTTTTAAGGTACTAAAGCACCTGGTGTGGGGTCCAATTAAAGAATTGACAAAATAAATTCTTTTGTTCAAGTTCAGCCCTCTTTTATGGCCATAGAAGTCTTGAAATGACCCAGAAAGACAAAGGGAATAGATGCTTTTGTTCAGCCCCCCTTTTCAAGGTCATAAACCAACCTGTGGGGTGGCCCAATCAAAGAAAAATAAATTTCCACGCATCTCAGGGACCCGAGGTCATTCCCCACCTTCCCTAAAAGCCATAAATAATTTTGAGGAACCAAATTGAAAATAGGAATGATTTGAATAAATTTAGTTAGAATTTATTTCAACGAGGTTTTATCAAGACTGCAGTAGGTATAATAGCAATACAAAGAACAAATTAAGGAAAAAATTATATTTATTTCGAGTTACATTTCAAGTTTTTTGATTGGTTCTTTTATAATTTATAAAACGTAATAAGGTATGGAATATATTACAACAATTGGATCTAACTTTCATGTCGCAAAAGTTCTTGAATAAACATTTCAATTATAGCTTTCTCGAGATTAACGCGTTTAATTCTTAGTACAATATCGTCATTCGGAGTAAGTGTTGTTGGTATGGGTTGGGTTGGCGGAATGACTTTTTCTTTCTCCCACTCTTCTTGAGGGACATCTCTGTACTTTCTGTTTGGTGGCATGTCTTTAGTCAATGGGTTTTGGATGAATATAGGCATGTTATTAGTGGGTAATCCTTGAAGTAATGGACAGTCTGCCTTGAATTTCTGATGCTCTTCGAAAACATTATCGTTAGGTTCCCATCCTCGTAGCGTTAAGTCACAAAAATGGCATTTAACAGCGTCCGTCCCCGAACTTAAATAGTAAAACCCATGACGGGCTAGTTCTGACGGTTTTACAAACGTACTCGCAAATGCGCCAAACGTTTCTAGACGGGTAATTTCACGATTCATCTTATCCTGGCGGTGTCTAACAATCAAATGAGGTCCTGACCAAATCAGACGCTATTTATATCCCAAATAAGGGGATGAAAGGTTAGATTGTAATGGATGCTGTTACTAAGCAGACGTTAATTCGCGAAGCTCTTTCAAAGCCAGGGAAAATAGTGGCCGTTACTTTCATCCTCGTAACTGTATTCCTAGTTGAATTTGCATTTTGGTATTTTAAAAATATTACTTTAATTTCGGGTAACGCGACAAAGACATAACATGTTGAGACTTGTCAAGATAATGCCTTAGGGGCAAACACCTGGAAACAATTAAATGTTTCGTGGTAGGAAGAGTCACCGACTAACAAAGCAATAAATCCTAAAATAGATTCAATTCATAACAATACAACTGATTCGACCATACCCCTAAACCCATTAAAACACGTCTTTATAGTAAAAATAAAAACGGATGGGGATAAATTCTTTTGTTCAAGTTCTGCCCCTTTTTATGGCCATAGACCAGTCTGAACGATGATACGTATAAATATTACGTATAAATAAAAAGCCGATGGAATGTCTTAACACGTTTGTGTGAGTCATAAATCACTCAGATTCCATTGATATACAAAAGGTTTACCCTCGCCCCCCTTTAAGGTACTAAACCATCGCGACTTTAGGGGGTGGTATGTAGCCCATAAAGGACAATAAAAAAAGAAAAGCACCAGTCAATATACCCTCAGGCTAATTATCAAGTACGCACTCAAGAAAATCACGCAATAAAAATCATTCAGTCGTCAGCTTTTAAACCGTAAAGACCTGCCGTAAGGATGCCCGCCAAGATCATAGATTACCGCGTGAACGCCCGTGTTAGACTAAGTAATGAATGCTATGCCATTTTCGGTGTAAATGGATTCGAGCCAAGCTTACTTCTGACAAAGAAGGACGGCATTATTCTCACAATCTCGGAAGACGTTTTGAAGGAATTTATGGAGGAGTGGACGGAGATCTATTCAGCTTTGGAGACTGGCGACCTGGGTAATTATCGTTACTTGAACTTGAAAATAAAAATAACCGTTATGGAGGGGAGTATAGTATTCGACGATGGCAGCGTATTCACTCTAACAAAGGCCGAGGCAGGGAAACTGAACGAGAAATTTAGTTTTATGAGATTTCACTTCAAGCTTTTAAACGATCAAGCCGAAGTTATTAAATGCATGTACGAAGCTATTGTAAAACGCATGAATGATATATATCAAAAATATTATGTAAGTCGCGGTACTATGTCTCACAATGATTACGACCGTGTTAAAAATTTCCTAGCGGCGTGTATAGTTCCTTCGAGCATTTTCGAAGATTTTTGTAACTTGGTTCGTGACAAAAACTTGACGCGTAAACTACAATTATATAATTTATTCTACATTTGCTTAAATAACGACGCGTACATTCGCGAATTAATTGGAATTGATTGTGTTCATTAAAAGTTTTTGACTAAAATTCGATTCTTAATAATAATAAGCCTAGAATAACCTAGCATAAGCCTACCTTAGCATAAGCCTACAATAGCATAAGCATAAGCCTATCCCTAAAGGTACCAGCCACGTGACGTCATCAAAAATTAGCTGTGACGTCATCAAGAAAACCACCACCACGTGGCTCAACAATTCAAATTTCCCGCCAACAACATCAATTCAACCCCCCATTCCCCCCCCCAACACCGTCACGTGACGTCATCAATCCCCCCCCCTCCCCACCCAAGGGATGGCTTTATAAACCCAAAACATTTTACCCCCCCCCCCTGAAAGGGGGGGGGAGGAAGGGGGGTAAAATTTTTGGGTTTATAAGGCCGTCCTTACTCTCTCAAAAGCATTTAACCTTACCAATTTTCATTTATATTTACCCCAACGTTTCCCAGCCGGCCGTGTGGTATATTATGAACTTATATATTATGAACTTATATATTATGAAGGTTTTCCAACGTCACACTGCATTTTTTCAATTATTTTTATTATAACCTCGAACATTGTTTATAATTGTAGCTTTCCTTTTTACGTTTAATCTAAGGCGACTGAAAAATTTATGACTCTCTAACTTAAAAAGAACAAATAGTTTTAGTTTCGTTTTCTCTCGCACAGCAATGAATTTGATTTTTATTGCGGAGGGACGGCTGTACCAGCCGCGACCGTCATGTGCCGTCTGTGTGGGGTTGAACTTCATGCATCCCGCTTGCGCCAAACAACCGCGTGGGAAATTCAAAGAGGAAAAATTTACTAATATCAATGCCACCCAACTCCGGTTGAATAAAATAAGGCTGGCTCTCAATGCCACCAACTCCATTTGGGTACTATAAATGCCAACGCCAGCCAAAGCCACCTGAATCCAACAAAAATCCAGTCCCGACCGACTCCCGTATAATTTTTCGAAATATTTCCACTCCCTTCCGACCCTGTTCCATTTCAAAGATAATATTCCCAAAGCCACCCAAAGCCAAATTATTTATTTTACCCAACTCCAACTCCGACCAAAAATGAGGGAGTCCCTTGGCTTTCTATGGAGTTGGAGTTTTCCCAAAGCCTTTGCAGTCCTCTAACCATTACCGAACTAAAATGAACGTTCAGTCTTTCTCTTGTTTATTCTTTTGTTTTGGGAAATTGGCAAAATTTAAGCGATTTCCAATAACGGTTTTGATTAAATAAATCGAATAGTTGGAAACTCGATTTCATGTAATACATTTTTGAAATGAAATTATATAGACAGTTCCATAAATCACAGAAGAGAAGCAAACACCATAGGGGCGAGGAGGTCACCTTCATGGGTCATTTCACTGGCGTTAATCAAGTAGCACCGTTAGAGTCAGTGCGAATCGGCTAGTCTGCCGCGTGTAGTGAACATTGGCTCCGTTATTAACCTAAGTCACCCTCCCTTTCTGTGTTAGTTTCTCTCAAGAATTTAATGGAATGGTCTCTGACAGCAAACGTGTAATGTAATAGTTTCCACTCGGTTGATAATGGGTTTTGCGCCCCATTGAACATAACTGAATTTTCATGTTTGGTTTGTCATTATCATGAGCAGGAACAACTGTTTCTCATTTAGTAGTATCTCTTTCACGGGCAAGTACAGGCTTCTCTGTAAAAGCGTTTATATTCTGACTGAAATCATGAGAAATTTGTCAAACGAAACGTTAAGGCTAGCAACATTTGAGGTAAATACTGTACACCATATTAACCTTTGGTACAAAAAACTACAGGGGTCTATCATTACTGAAATTTGCATAGAATTAAAAATACGAATAAATTATACCTTATAAGACTATAAGCGATTTGAAGTTTAAAACAGATTTTTAGAGACGTATTGCTTCGTTCAGCGAAAGAAACCGATCACAAATGATTATAAATAACCTGTCTTTTCATAAGATCTACATTCCGGCCTCATTAATATTGTAACTTTCAAGTGCTGTTCTCTTATTGTTTAATTTTGTATTATTCATTTTGATGATAATTGACAACCACTATAGCGAAATCTAAGGTGGTTTGCTTATTTCTAATTGTAATATCAGTTTCAAATAGGTCTTCAGTTTAGTATACATCGGCAGTAATACATTAAATCATGATTGCCCTGATCTTCTACACATTGAATTCATTATCTATTATTTTCTTTTTCTTGTAGTTTGGTAAAAAGAATGTGAGTTGGATGGAAAGACATATTATGAAAGAAGTGTCAACGTTTCGCATTATGATCTTAGGGCTACTAAAGAAACTCTTTGGATTTAAGTATTATATAATACTTATTTTAAGCCTTAATTCAAAATATAAGCACTTAAAACAGGCTTTATATTTGTAAATAAATAATTTAGAGTAACAGAGGTTTATCCTGAACTAAACGTGTATGGTTTTCAACCCACTAACATCGATACCTCTTGGAACGGCCTAATTGGGCTACTTGAAAACGACGTATGTGTGTCTAGCTCTTTTTCACAATTTTACCTTCTAAGAAATTTTTGCAATTTTCAAAATAAAAAACCAAATTTATAGACCATTTCACAAATTCCATAAGAGAAGCAAACACGAGAAGGGTGGGGTCACCTATTTGGGTTATTTCCCTCGAGCTAAGAAGCACCGATAGAGACAGCCTCCCCTGTGTAATGAATTCAGGCTCCCTCTGGCGTTGCTTCTAGGCGCGAGGGAAATAACCTGACACCTGTTGGTTGGTTTCTCTGCAACTAATTAACTGAATGGTTTATTGGGTTCAATTTTCACAATTCTAATTATTTGGAATATCAAATCCTAATGAATTTAGGATGCGGACTTTACATCGGTGTTAATCCTTACGGCCCCAGAAAAGTTGGACGTAATGGATTTTTCTCCGCTGGTACTTCGTAGTACTTACAGCGCTATAACAAAGACACCCAGTCTCGTCCGTGGCAGTGGCGACATTTATTGGCTTGATCCATTTTCGGAAGAACTTTGGATATTCATTTTTTCCATATCGCTACTTTACATGATTTTTGAAGTTTTAATTAACAAATTTTGGAAAACAAATTGTGCGGTTAAGGACCAAAATCTGAAAACTTACTATTTTTGGAACAACGTTTCCTATGTTTTAGGAAAAGGTAAGAAGTTTCAATTCGTTATTTTCTCATTTCTATTATGTTTCCAAACTTTGATCTCGAAAACGCTGGCTTTCAAATTAAATAACTTTCCAGCAAAGCCTTTTGCGAAAACCGAATACCCGCAGAACGTAGCTTAGTGTGACCTGTCACCTAACATAACCTAACCTGCCTAACGGCCGTAGTAACCAAATAAGTTCAACTCTTCGGTCAAACCATGGTTGCCTAAACTACAGTTGTGGGTTAGGGTTGACCTTGTCTTGCTTCGGTAGTAACCAGTAAAATAAGCTCAAAGTTTAGGCAACCCAGGTTTAAAAACTTCAAACCAAGTGTCCAAGTTTAAGATCGGGCTTGTCTAGACAAACTCAAAATAAACTAACCTAGCCCAAGCTGAAACTAGGGTTTGTTCATTTGCATTGTTGTTTTCAGGGTCATCGGTGATTTCATACGTTAATTCCTACCACAAATTGATGGTTTTGTGTACACACATTATCTTCTGGGCTTTACTGATAGTTCACGGTAGTGTCATTTCGTCGACAATTAGTCTGACACATTCAACAAAACCACTGGATACCATAGACGAGTTGTACAATGCCATTAAATCCAACAAATACAAAGCTTTCACTGTCAAAAGAGGACCGCCGGTTACGAGAGCTCTGAAGGTTAATATCACTATGAATGTTCTGTTTGGTAATGCTTAAAAGCCTTTTTTTTAGAATATTAAGGACACGAGAATTAAAGCAATCATTGACAACATGATCGCAAACGGCAATACAGCGCATTCTATTAATGAAACAGTTGATTATTTATTAGAAGAAACTGAGAGACAGAAATCGAAAGATGATATTTATCAATACATGTACATTGGAATCGAGTCTTTTTTTCACCTTGATATACTTAAGTTGAACAAATCCCCCAAAGACTTTCACGTTTCTGAAGACCCACTTCAATTCATTAGTTTCGCTATAGGATATAGCAAAAATTTCACCTACTCGGAAGACTTCAATCAAGCGTACGGTTTTACAATTCACGTTAAAGAAAATGATCATACAACACAAAGGCAGAATATTCATTTATTTTGTTGCAGAATTTCTTGGATTACATCGTTTGGCCACGTTAATCACTGGGAAGATAACGAAATACTAAGTTTCACTTCATTGGAAAACTTCAATTCGAGCTCCATTCCCGAAGTTTCACAGTATATTGTTTTGCAAGAAATGAAAACATTGTTTGGAAGCCTTTTCGTAGCTTTAGTTTCCATAATTCTATTTGTGGTACCATTAGAATTATATCTTGCTATTTAGATAAAAATGTATTAGAAGCCCTTCTCCTTTGATGTTGAAGTAGCTTTGTAGAGAAATTGTTGTTGTAAACAACGTATGAAGAACAATTCAAAGTGTTTAAACTAAATTTGGTTAATTTTAACGATTGTACAATGAATCAATAATATCTTGGCCTTCAAGCACACTTGCACCAATTAGCCTATATCTTGGTTTTTAGATAAATATATGATAAATCAGAAGGCCTTCTCCTTTGATGTTGAAAGTAGCTTTGTAACGAAGTTTGAGCAATTCAAAGTGTTCAAACTTAATTTGGTTAATTTTAACGATTGTATAACGAATCAATAACATCTTGGCCTAGAAGGGCACTTGCACCAATGAAACTGAACGAATCTTCTTCGGTAACAGTCATTTATCGTGATAAGTGGAAAAAATTGCATAGTTTTATACACCAAAACCATACCACGATTTAAAAACACATTTTCTTTACATTGTAATATTTCACTTGGTATTAATATACCAACGTAATATAAAATATCTGGAATATTTGTTGCGATTAATGATGCTAATATAACAATCACGAACAATGAAAATCTATATTCTTTAAAACGATTACTAAGTAGATACTGTAAGGTAAATCTAGCACTTCTCCTCGAAATTCGTATTTTTCGACGCACTTTCCACGTACACATAACCACCAATGCAGCTAGTGTTAAAAACACACTGACAATACAAGGTAACGCTGTACCTATTAGCGCAATTACCGCTGTACTTAGATCGATTGCATCATTATTACTTACTATAAACGTTACCGACCACACTACGGATCCAACAGTAATTGTAGATATCAGAATCTTTGTTCTGAGTGTACTTCGTAAAGTTCCGGCTCTGAATGGCCATTGTACACCGATGAATCGATATAGAGACGCGCCAATAAATAGCCAATTGGATATGCACAACGTGAAAAGATAGGCGTAGTACGTATATAGCTCCACGATTGGCCAATCAGACTTCAAGGTCAAATTTGGCCAGAATGCGGCGCATGTGATTGGTATAAAGGTTAGAAAGGTTGCTATGTAAGCGCATTCGATTGCGATGAAGTTATAATCGTTCGTACGAGCCCTTTTATCATTTGGCGTGTTTAAAGGGTTTTTAAGTACTTGAATGTTGACAATATTGACTGTAATTCCAATAACGATCAAAGTAACGTAGATCCAAGGATTCCATAGTTTTTGCATACTAATTAGGCTTTGATTATTACAAATTATTTGGCCGAAATTGGCGGTGTTATTGGCCATTTTCCAAGACATTTTTAACCGTTGTGAGATGAGTCCTGGAAATAAGAGAATACATCTTATGAAACCAACTCGTTATCTTGGCAATGCTATAGCTTTTAAAACACAACAATTTATATTCCTTGAAAAGCGAAATTGCGTGGATTAACAAATGAGTGCTAGTTAGGCCTATTTGTCGTTGGATTTTGGAAAGAAAGTAGTTCCGTTTCCTATATAATGTATAGAGTAATTTCGCTAGAGAGGGGGAGTGAACTGTGTATCCCAACATTGGGGGCAACGTTGTAAGAGAGAATAATATTTGGCCCCGGAAAGGGGGATATCAGTAAGGTAAGAGATAAAGGGTCGACTCATGACGTTGCCATGTATGGGAAAGAAATTACTAGGCTATATCCCTTTGATTTCACTATAAAAATGGCGAGGTGTTTTGTGTTGGCTCTCATTATAAAAGTTTCGTATTATATTATAAGAAAAGCAAAACACCTATGAATACTGAGAAATTTAACAAACTAGCCATTAGACAAACAACCAACAACGAACGAAAACACTGAAGAGCTAAAACTTAACAAACACGGTAAGCCATTGGTATTTGGAAATGATGAATCATCATGAAATCATGGATGAATCCACTTCCACCGGCTACTCTAGTCTCTCGACTCTCTCGAGTTAGATAAAGCAGACGACGCGCAGCTTGAGTGCGTGAACGTGGATCGAGTGGGCTATGGCAGGAGGCAAAGACGAAAATAATCAAATTTGAAATTCCTTTATCGGATATTAGCCAATTAGCGCTTCATGGCCGTTTATCGCCGTAAATAAAACCTAGAAGGAAAGAGGTGATATGAAGTGAATGTGATAGGCGATCTGCGGCAATGAATCCTCCAATACAACAGCTGAATAGGGCTAGGCTATAGACGGGCTGAGTAGGATAAACGTTCAGTGCATTCAAAGGGGGCCCCAAAATTTCTCCGGATGCCCCCCCCCCTTTTTATGGATGAAAGCGAGACTATGGGAAAATCTCCATCTCACCTCATTCGTCCAAGATAAAACTGTACCATTGCTTTTAATGCCCGAATCTTGGTGTAATATTGTAACTCCAAGAGAGTTGGTCCCAGAAGGAAGATTGACTCCATCACCTTATATTTCCCACACTGAATACGATGGTAATATTTTAAACTTAATTTTTAAACAGAAAGGCTTTTTAGAGAAAATGCTCTTATTATGCTGTCTTGTAACAAAACAGTAAAGACATCTCAGAGCTCAAAAAAAGTATTATAATTGTAAAATATACGGAAACGGAAGCGGAACTTTGTAGTATGCAAAACAGAACTAATGTTTTATCTTCATTCAACATCCTTACGCCTGTACTTCGAATTGCCTATATACACCCCCACCAACCTTAGAAATTTTAAACGAAAAGATCAAGTAACATTAAAATTAAAACTTTGACCAATAAATTTTCCGGAGTTTTGATAGCTTGACTATGGAGATGCGACACTATTTTTGGACACTCCAGTGGACAATGTCCTATAAATTTTCCAGTCACTGGTGAGTGGTGACCAATGAGATAGAATATATATATAAACCTAGAGTCACAACGTGGGATCTCGAGATCGACGATTCGCGATACACTTTTTGTCGAGCATGAATCTTTATCAAATACGGGTGGCGCCGCCTATTAATCACTTGAAGAACTTTTTATTACCGTCTGCTGTCAAAATAGTTTTTTAAACGTGTTAAATAAAATAAGCAAGTTAAATAATAAAAACTCTAGTCCTTTTTAATCTAATAAATAGATGAAATAAAAATCATAACGATGTTTCTGATTGAAAATAAGCGAGTAAAAGTTGTAATTAGTTCCGCTAGAGGCTCACAGGTGGCGCTGTCATGTTTTGATAAGCTTGCTTGATAAAAAAAATGTGTATCGCGGTAAGCCGATTTGAATTGGAACTCTATCTATCTCATTGGTGGTGACTGGACACATGTCCTATAAGAAATCTTTCTCATTTCCGGCCCTGGTTTCAGCTCTCGTTCCTTAAAGCACAGCCCACTCGATCACACGCTCAAAAACACAAGGTGCTTGAGTCCTTGAACGTGGATCCAACAACTCCGATATATATTTTTAATAATATTTCTTGGTTTGACTGAGGTCTTTAGAATGAAACTTTCTGGAAAAGTACTAGAAAGTGAATGTCTTATTCTTATATCAGCCTAGTAATCGAAAAATTCAAAATTTAGACGACGTTGGCGGTGTTAATTTATGTCATTTTTATTTTTTACCTCCTTGGCTCTGTTGACTGGCTTCTGCTAGCGAGTAGCGACTACCATGGAGCAATATTAACGGAGAGGTAGTTTCCATTAAGAAACCTTTAACTCCGCTTAAACAACTTAAATGAGTTTCTATACTTCGATTTCGATGTTACCTTTTATCTCCCCTCTCGTGATAGTGGTGGTACAGTTACAGTAGCGCTTTGAATCACGTGGTTTTCAGATAAATTACACTACTACAGGCAGGGGCCGGCCGATAGTGAGTTGGCTTTTTGCGTTGACGACGAAGAGAGTTCAAGACTCAGAGACTCGTATTAGTTTTAAATTTTAGTAAAGGTAAATAAATATTAAATATACTTTATAACTTACTGTTGTTTTATTGTTTAGAGATATGTAATTAAATGAATAGTATTTACTGTCAGTACTCAGTAGGTGTTAAAACTTATTTAACACCCACGAATGTGTCGCAGTTTAACTATGACTATTATGCCTTTTGATGTTAGAGTTAGACTACCATAATTATTAGGGAAAGTTTCCGTTGAAGTAATCAGATAATTAAATTTAAGTTAACGATGATTAATTTTCAGATTAATTTGAGAGGAAAAAATGTCACTTATGTCTACTGTCAGAAAGGTTTCTAACCTGTCTGTAATTTCTCAAATTTCAAAGAGATGTTTATCCAGCGCTCTTCCCCAACCTGTTCCACAACCAGAAATTAAATATACAAAGGTGAGTATCTATAGAGTAGTGGCACTCCATATTAACTACCCATAGAGCTTAATACAGTCAAAGGCAAGTAGGTGCCATTACTCTAGAGTACTTGAGCATGGCACTGTTGATAGGGTTAAAAAAAAAATTGTGGTTTAGTTTAAATAAATGCCACTAGATGGAGGGCCTGCTAAGCTTGGCGAAGGATAGTTTTAGCTCCGCCCTAATGGATGATTTCTGATTGGCTATTGCCTTTTGGTAAGGTAAAGTTGGTGGGCTGCATATTGGGGGCGCCACCAGAGACAAAATTTGCATTAAATACTTGAAGATTGAGCCCAATAAGTTAATTTTGTTATTGCAATTGCAAAATATTCAGAAAAAGCAATTAAAATTGGCAATTATGATGTCAAAACAGAGTCGCCATCTAGTGATAAAGATCTGTAGTTCGCCCCTGGTGCGTGCTCCATCTTGGGCTAGTTCAAGTGTAGCTCACCAGATGGCAACACCATTATGACAATATTAGTCTCTCCAGTCATAGCCCACTTGATCACGCGCGTCACGACGCAAGCTGCTATAGCGCGAGCAGCTTGCGTCGTGACGCGCGTGATCGAGTGGGCTATGCTCCAGTCAAACAACTTATTTTTTATATATTTTAATGAAGGAATTCAGTGTAAAAAGGTTGTTTTGAACATTTTTTATTATTTGTCTTCAAGATTCTTATCAACAATGAATGGCATAATTCCGCGTCTGGGAAAGTTTTTCCTACCATTAATCCATCCACTGGAGAGGTCATTGCTGAGGTTCAGGAAGGAGATCAGGTAATATAAAAGTTTGGGTCTTCTTTCAGAGGACAGGGAATTTTACAATGGGCCAAAAGGTCGGGTTATTGAAAATTGAGGCAAAGAGGCTAGGGACAGTTGTTGGAATTCAAAATTGATTGCAAAAAATGTCCGGGAATTAAAAATGTGTTTAAAAAATGTCCGGGAATTAAAAATGTGTTTAAAAAATGTCCGGGAATTAAAAATGTGTTTAAAAAATGTCCGGGAATTAAAAAAAAATTCAAAAATGTCTGGGAATAAAAAAAAAATTGTTCCAAAAATGTCTGGGAATTAAAAATTTGTTCCAAAAATGTCTGGGAATTAAAAACTTTTTCCAAAAATGTCTGGGAATTAAAAAAAAATTTCCAAAAATGTCTGGGAATTAAAAAAAAATTTCCAAAAATGTCTGGGAATTAAAAATTTTTTTCCAAAAATGTCTGGGAATTAAATTTTTTTTCCAAAAATGTCTGGGAATTAATTTTTTTTTCCAAAAATGTCTGGGAATTAAAATTTTTTTTTCCAAAAATGTCTGGGAATTAAAATTTTTTTTCCAAAAATGTCCGGGAAGTAAAAACGTGTTTCAAAATTGCCCAAGATTTATAAATGTGTTTCAAAATTGTCCAAGATTTATGTGTTCCAAAATTATCCAAGATTTATAAATTAGTTCCAAAATTATCCAAGATTTATAAACTGTGTTCCAAAATTATCCTACATTTATAAATGTGTTCCAAAATTATCCTAGATTTATAAATGTGTTCCAAAATTATCCAAAATTTATAAATGTGTTCCAAAATTGTCCAAGATTTATTCCCAAGTGATAAGGGAATTTTAAAAATGAACCAAAAACGTCTTGAAAGTCATGGAATTTAGAAATTCCCTTTAAATTATTTCTTGTTTACAGGCTGATATTAACAAGGCAGTTGCTGCTGCCAAGAAGGCCTTTAAACTTGGTTCAACATGGAGGCGAATTGACGCTTCTGCCAGAGGACTCTTACTTAACAGACTCGCGGATCTCTTGGAAAGGGACAGACAGTACTTAGCTGTAAATTCAATTTTGCATCCTTCAGTCACTGCTTCTTTGTATTTATTAATTACTTTAATTCCTTTAACCACAGAGCTTGGAAACTTTGGATAATGGAAAACCATTCAGAGACTCATTCTCACTTGACTTACAAATGTCAATTAACTGTTACAGGTAATTAAATTTAGGATTTATGTGCCCAAAGGATTAACACTATGCTTCCTAAACCACGTGGTCTCGGCTGTGGTTTAGTTCAAACAAATGCCTCTAGTGTTCTCGTTCATTATACTAAGTAAGACTATTTTATATTTGAAAGGTACTATGCTGGTTACGCGGACAAAGTCCATGGTAAAACCATTCCTGTGGATGGTAGTTATTTTGCTTACACTAGACATGAGCCTGTTGGAGTTTGCGGTCAAATTATACCGGTACGATCACTTTTATTATTAAATACTATATCATAAGTTTATAAGTGATATGTTCCTCCCTTAAAGGGGCTGCAAAGAAGGCATCGGCGGGTGGGTAAAAATTATTTGAAATACGTCACAGACATCACGTGATGCCAAGATACAAAGACTCCTGATGGAGTGGAACTGGACATCTAGTCCTTGTTTTTCGCGAGATTGCAGCGCCAATTCCATGAAGTGGTGGTTTTCGAAATAAAACGAACTAAGCTTCTTTGAACCACGCCTCTCCTTGGTCACGTGCCTCTGACGTATTTCAAATAATTTTTACCCACCCGCCGATGCCTTCTTTGCAGTCCCTTTAAGTATGACACGAAATATACTTCGTAATGCTAGAGACTTACAGCTCGAGCTAGTTCTAGCAGAACGACAAGCGAGAATTGAAGTCCTAACTACACTCGGTGGTTAATTTTGCAGAACTTTCATCTAGGTCCTATTTAGTCTCCATTACTAAGCCTTTGACAGCAAGCGCCTCACCAGGCGTCGCTTACTCGCTTTACAAGAATCTATGACCTGCCTCAATCATTTCATGACAAGCTCCAGTTTCTAAGTTACCAGTGACAAACTCATGCAGGGTTCATACAAACCTGGAAAACCGGGAAAACCTGGAAAAATCAGGGGAAAAAATAGTTGACCAAAATCTCAGGGAAAACTCGGGGAAATTTAGAATTTTTAGTAAAATTCAGGGAAATTTGCGTCAAACAGCCTAGGGCCGAGTAATTAAGCAAAATTTTCGTGAACATACCCTCCATCGGATTAACATTACACCCAAATTTGGAGGCTCATAACTCTGGTTCTACTAGAGATAAGGGGATGTCCTTCGAGTATGTTATTGTCCTATTTACCCCCCATCCAACCATACTAAAAACGTAGGGCTATGACAAACAGGGGCCGAGTAATCAAGTAAAACGTAAACAAACATACCCTCGCCATAGGATTAACATTACACCCAACTTTGGAGGCTCATAACTCTGGTTCTACTAGAGATAAGGGGATGTCCTTCGAGTATGTTATTGTCCTATTTACCCCCCATCCAACCATACTAAAAACGTAGGGCTATGACAAACAGGGGCCGAGTAATCAAGTAAAACGTAAACAAACATACCCTCGCCATAGGATTAACATTACACCCAACTTTGGAGGCTCATAACTCTGGTTCTACTAGAGATAAGGGGATGTCCTTCGAGTATGTTATTGTCCTATTTACCCCCCATCCAACCATACTAAAAACGTAGGGCTATGACAAACAGGGGCCGAGTAATCAAGTAAAACGTAAACAAACATACCCTCGCCATAGGATTAACATTACACCCAACTTTGGAGGCTCATAACTCTGGTTCTACTAGAGATAAGGGGATGTCCTTCGAGTATGTTATTGTCCTATTTACCCCCTATCCAACCATACTAAAAACGTAGGGCTATGACAAACAGGGGCCGAGTAATCAAGTAAAACGTAAACAAACATACCCTCGCCATAGGATTAACATTACACCCAACTTTGGAGGCTCATAACTCTGGTTCTACTAGAGATAAGGGGATGTCCTTCGAGTATGTTATTGTCCTATTTACCCCCCACCCAACCATACTTAAAACGTAGGGCTATGACAAACAGGGGCCGAGTAATCAAGTAAAACGTAAACAAACATACCCTCTCCATAGGATTAACATTACACCCAACTTTGGAGGCTCATAACTCTGGTTCTACTAGAGATAAGGGGATGTCCTTCGAGTATGTTATTGTCCTATTTACCCCCCATCCAACCATACTAAAAACGTAGGGCTATGACAAACAGGGGCCGAGTAATCAAGTAAAACGTAAACAAACATACCCTCGCCATAGGATTAACATTACACCCAACTTTGGAGGCTCATAACTCTGGTTCTACTAGAGATAAGGGGATGTCCTTCGAGTATGTTATTGTCCTATTTACCCCCCACCCAACCATACTTAAAACGTAGGGCTATGACAAACAGGGGCCGAGTAATCAAGTAAAACGTAAACAAACATACCCTCTCCATAGGATTAACATTACACCCAACTTTGGAGGCTCATAACTCTGGTTCTACTAGAGATAAGGGGATGTCCTTCGAGTATGTTATTGTCCTATTTACCCCCTATCCAACCATACTAAAAACGTAGGGCTATGACAAACAGGGGCCGAGTAATCAAGTAAAACGTAAACAAACATACCCTCTCCATAGGATTAACATTACACCCAACTTTGGAGGCTCATAACTCTGGTTCTACTAGAGATAAGGGGATGTCCTTCGAGTATGTTATTGTCCTATTTACCCCCCATCCAACCATACTAAAAACGTAGGGCTATGACAAACAGGGGCCGAGTAATCAAGTAAAACGTAAACAAACATACCCTCGCCATAGGATTAACATTACACCCAACTTTGGAGGCTCATAACTCTGGTTCTACTAGAGATAAGGGGATGTCCTTCGAGTATGTTATTGTCCTATTTACCCCCCACCCAACCATACTTAAAACGTAGGGCTATGACAAACAGGGGCCGAGTAATCAAGTAAAACGTAAACAAACATACCCTCGCCATAGGATTAACATTACACCCAACTTTGGAGGCTCATAACTCTGGTTCTACTAGAGATAAGGGGATGTCCTTCGAGTATGTTATTGTCCTATTTACCCCCCATCCAACCATACTAAAAACGTAGGGCTATGACAAACAGGGGCCGAGTAATCAAGTAAAACGTAAACAAACATACCCTCGCCATAGGATTAACATTACACCCAACTTTGGAGGCTCATAACTCTGGTTCTACTAGAGATAAGGGGATGTCCTTCGAGTATGTTATTGTCCTATTTACCCCCCACCCAACCATACTTAAAACGTAGGGCTATGACAAACAGGGGCCGAGTAATCAAGTAAAACGTAAACAAACATACCCTCGCCATAGGATTAACATTACACCCAACTTTGGAGGCTCATAACTCTGGTTCTACTAGAGATAAGGGGATGTCCTTCGAGTATGTTATTGTCCTATTTACCCCCCATCCAACCATACTAAAAACGTAGGGCTATGACAAACAGGGGCCGAGTAATCAAGTAAAACGTAAACAAACATACCCTCGCCATAGGATTAACATTACACCCAACTTTGGAGGCTCATAACTCTGGTTCTACTAGAGATAAGGGGATGTCCTTCGAGTATGTTATTGTCCTATTTACCCCCCACCCAACCATACTTAAAACGTAGGGCTATGACAAACAGGGGCCGAGTAATCAAGTAAAACGTAAACAAACATACCCTCTCCATAGGATTAACATTACACCCAACTTTGGAGGCTCATAACTCTGGTTCTACTAGAGATAAGGGGATGTCCTTCGAGTATGTTATTGTCCTATTTACCCCCCATCCAACCATACTAAAAACTTAGGGCTACGACAAACAGGGGCCGAGTAATTAAGCGAAATGTTCGTAAACATTCCCTCCATAGGATTAACATTACACTATACTTTGGAGGCTCATATCGAGGAGGTCGGCTGAGAACTCTGGTTCTACTAGCGATACGGGGATGTCCTTTGATTATGTAATAGTCCGATTTGTCCCCCATCCACCCATACTAAAAACTTAGGGCTACGACAAACAGGGGCCGAGTAATTAAGCAAAATGTTCTTAAACACACCTCCTCCATAGGATTAACATTACACTATACTTTGGAGGCTCGTAACTCTGGTTCTACTAGAGATACGGGGATGTCCTTTGATTATGTAATAGTCATATTTGCCCCCCCCCCTCCTTCATTAACATTTGCTCCATAGGATATTCCATATATGGGGAAAACCTGGAAAATTCAGGGAAGTATATGGGGAAAAACCTGGAAATCTCAGGGAAATTTGTTTTCCAAAAGTTGTGTGAACCCTGTCTTGGAACATATCTTATGAACTAATGATACTACGACATCACAGTACAATAAGAATTTCCTTAGTGGCTTAACCTGATTTTTAACACTACTTTCCTCTTTCTTTGTTTCTTTCAGTGGAATTTCCCTCTTCTTATGCAAGCCTGGAAGCTGGCTCCGGCCTTAGCAACTGGAAACGTCGTGGTCTTGAAGCCAGCTGAGCAGACGCCTTTAACGGCCTTATACGTTGGACAACTCGCCATTGAAGCTGGATTTCCTCCTGGTGTTATTAATATTGTTCCTGGATACGGTCCAACTGCTGGTGCCGCTTTATCTAATCATCCTGATGTGGACAAAGTGGCTTTTACTGGCTCGACTTCAGTTGGTCAAATGGTGATGGCTGATGCCGCCAAAAGTAACCTCAAAAGAGTGACCTTAGAGCTTGGAGGGAAAAGTCCACTTATCGTACTTAAAGATGCTGATTGTAAGTTAATTTGGGATTCCTAAGGAGCCTGTGTTGGTCAGGGATTTTGAAAATTAGTTCTTCGTAATGGTCAGCGATATTGGCTAAAATTGGCCAGGAATAACCAGGAAAAGAAATATGACACTTTCACGTTAATTTACATTAAAGTGACCACCAAAAATTTCAGAGCCCCTTGATAATTAGTTAACAAAGCGTCGTCTGCTTATACTTTTAAATATTAAATTTTATGTTCCAATATTTTTTTCTAGTGGATTACGCAATTGCCATGGCGCACTTTGGTTTATTTTTCAATCAAGGACAGTGTTGTTGCGCCAGCTCAAGAATATTTGTGGAGTCTAGTATTTACGACGAATTTGTTTCTAAAAGCGTTCAAAAAGCCCAAGCTAAAAAACTCGGAAATCCTTTTGATACAAAAGTTGAACAAGGACCCCAGGTAACCTTAATGTAAATCCCTTAAAGCAAGTCACGGCTGTGGTTTAGAAATACCACTAAATGCTCCCATAGTCAAGGGGTTGAGGTCAAGCTATGCTTAGCAAGGGCTTGTTTTAGCTCCACCCTTGTGGACGCGTTCTGATTGGGTCCAGACACTGCTAGGTAAAATTGGGGTAATGTAAGGAAAGTCAACTGCTAGGGGAACCACGTGGGCTACACTTTGCTTTAAGGGAAAGTACCTACTAGCTTTTTTATAGCATGTCTTTGAAAGGTTGTATTGTACTCGTATATAACAGATTGATGAGGAACAAATGAGTAAAATCTTGAGCCTTATTGAATCGGGCAAGAAAGACGGAGCCAAACTCTTGTGCGGTGGAGGGAGATTTGGGGATCGTGGCTATTTTGTGGAGCCAACTGTTTTTGCTGATGTCAAAGATGATATGCGTATTGCAAAGGAAGAGGTAAGATTCACAGGCCATAAAGGAAACGTTCAGGTAACACAACATTATACCTTAAAACGAACGGCCATTCAGGTACCTGAACATTTCCTTTAAATAACTATGACATTTTGAACACGTGTAGTTACAATAAGGTTATAGATTCAAAAAACTGCAATAATTAGCCTTTCTCAAAAATTCTGTTTACCAACAGTTTAACATTACACTTATATGTAATTAAAAATCCCGGGTCCCCACCTACCTGTCTAAAGTTCGCCTTACAGAAACATTTACCCATTTACTCATTCTTTGTGTCAAAGATTTTTGGACCAGTTATGCAGATCCTCAAATTTGACTCTGAATCGGAAGTTTTGGAAAGAGCCAATAACAGCGAATATGGATTGGCCGCTAGTGTTTTCACTCAAGATTTGGATCGGGCTATTTACTTTTCCAACAGCCTTAGAGCCGGAACTGTCTGGATTAATTGTTACGACGTTTTGAATCCACAAACTCCTTTTGGAGGCTATCGAATGTCTGGAATCGGACGCGAACTCGGGGAGTACGCTTTGGAAGCATACACTGAAGTCAAATCTGTAAGTAGAGTTTTTAAGGGACACCAAAGAACATCCCCTTTTGTACAAAACGTCACTTTACAACAGGGTTGAGCTCTGAAGTCATGTTTTCATAATAATGGGGAGGAGCCTATTTTAGTAATTTACTAGCGCCATCTACTTGAGGGATAACTTAATGTTTTAGATGTAGTGATATCACGTTACTAAAGGGTTCAGTCAGGAAATCATACTTTTAACCTCTTAATTGGTTCTAGAAACGAGTTTTATGGAGTTAAAGTAACAGGCGGCTCCATTATCACCCCTAGCATGCTGGCTAATCTTCTGGACACGAATTTTACCTTGCCAAAGGCAGGAACCAATCAGACCTAATGCACTAGGTCCCATTGGTTCCTGCCTTTGGTTTAACTAGCCTTCGCCAAGCTTAGCCAACGTGTACCGAAAAAGGCATCTTTCAGGGGCATCAACGGAGCCGCCCTTTGCTTTAACTATAAAGTAGTTAAGCCGTGAAGTTATACTTTTAATAATATGCGAGAGGTGCAAGGTGCTAGGCAATTTTGGGAGTTTACTGGCGCCATCTGGTGGAGGCCAACCCAGATTTTTACATGTTGCAAAAAGGGAAAGTTTTGTCTTTGTATCCTATCAATGGCACTAGAAACGTGTTTTAAAGTGTATCCTATGAATGAGGCGCTAACAGTTTCTGCAGAAGTATGACCGTTCGTGTGATGCCCTTAACATGCTGGCTAATCTTCTACGCACCAATTTTACCGTTGCCAAAGGTGGGAACCATTGAGGGTGGAGCTAAAACTTGTCTTTGTTAAGCTTAGGGGACCAATTAACTCCACCCCTCGACTATGGGAGCATCTAGTACGATTTGTTTGAAGCTAAGCACATCGGCGACTTGCTTTAATAGTAGTTATTGTACCAGGTCCAATGTTACGGTTCTGTGGCCTGAATATGTTCTAGTGGGGACCATAGAGACCAAGTGTTAATATCATAATATTTCTTAAAACTCAAAATTAAATAACCCTATTTTTTCAGGTTATTGCCAAACTCTCAAAGAAGAACAGCTAAACGGCAACAATCATCTTGCCGAGTTTATAATCAATGTTATAAACGTACTTGGCAAAGGCATATTATTTTCAAACTCTCGTTTAAAACCAAAGATTTTGAAACATTATTTTACTCTACATGAAACGTACAAAATTGTTTATTAGTTCTTGCCCAAACTACTTGATTTCCTTCTACCCACTGCCATACATTAATATACAAGTTACAATTGTCTTGATTATTTTTATAAAATTGTTCCGGTGGTACAAATTTGGTAAATTGCAACTAAAGTGAACCTAAATAACAGAACCATATGCGACTTTCTATTTAGTGTAACAATAATAATGATTTTTCTAGGTGCAGCTTTCACCCGCAATTAGCGGGAAGTCATGCTTCCAAAAATGACACTGATCTTCTTGCAGGGCTCCGTAAGCCTGTCGAGAATAATGAAGATCAATGTCAATACGTCCCTTCTTTTCGTACGTGTATTTGGGCCATTTTTCGATCGTTTCGGTTAAGTCTTCATTTTCGTCCATTACTTCATCTTCAGTTTCCTCCGTTGATCTAGTATGCCTAAATTTAACCAAGTCATTTTTCGCATCAGAACCACTTTGAATTAATAACTCTCCCTTATTTTTCACTCTGTAAACACTTTGCCAAGGTTCTGCTGTTTCAAAAATTTCAGGCAGTATTTCGTCAAAATTTTCGATGTTTGAGTCGTCAGCGTTATATTTTTCTCTGAAAATATCACCTGTTTCTTCGGTTCTCCAAGAAAACATTTTCCATGGTAGTGTTGTAGACGTTTCTGAGCTATCGTTTTCATCGGACGTTTCTGAGCTATCGTTTTCATCGGACGTTTCTGAGCTATCGTTTTCATCGGACGTTTCTGAGCTATCGTTTTCATTGGACGTTTCTGAGCTATCGTTTTCATTGGACGTTTCTGAGCTATCGTTTTCATCGGACGTTTCTGAGCTATCGTTTTCATCGGACGTTTCTGAGCTGTCGTTTTCATCGGACGTGTCTGAGCTGTCGTTTTCAGCGGACGTTTCTGAGCTGCCGTTTTCATCCTCTGTTTCCAAAGTTTCTACGTTAGGATCCCTGCAAAAAGAAATGTATTATAAACAAAGATATCTTCTACTTTTATGCATCAAGAACTATCAAATTCATAATTTTTTTCATCAAATCAACATGAGAATTTGGATTAATCTTCATTACCAGCCCAAAGGTTTTCATATTACATGTGCTAGGAGAAATAACTGGTAGTTATAATTATATAAAGACGCATCCCACTGAATATTTCAAGCACATGAAAACAACCTAACGTTGATTTCCTCAACAGTAAGCACGACCTCTTAATGTCTCTATATATAGAATTCTAACGACTTTACCTAAGAAATAAATGGGGAAAATTCCAACCGGTGTCGCTAGTTACTTTTGATCATTACGGAGACAGTGATGAGCCCAGAGCTATAATATTACACTCTCAGAGTCTCAAAATGACATTTCATATTTGTCATTCCGTGTAAGCGTAGCGACATTAAATCATGCATTGTTAATATTGACTAGAGATAAAACATTGAAACGTTTTACCCGGTTTTAATAAAATTTCCAAAGTACTTCATAAACCTAAGCGAAAGCTGCATTTCCGCTTTGCTTTTCATCATGTCATAAAAGCCCAATAGAAACAAAAGTTCTGCCCCATGATCGGCACCAGCCCAGATTGGTCCATCATAAAAAAGTGGTTTATACGTCCAGTGATAGAAGTAAGTCGTAACACCAGTACTGGCTAAAATGTCTGCTAATTCATTTGCGGGACAAGTGACTAAATTATCTGTTGCCATTCTAGTAGACAAAATTTTTGCCTCGTACTCGTTGACGATGCTGCAATGATCCTTGTAGTAATATTTAAATGACTTTGAAACGTCATCCGTAATATTGCATGCGTAATACGTTTCGGCTACTTCTTTCAACGCTTCATTGACAGTTATATTTTCGGGGAGTTTTCGAGTCAGAGAATAAGCACCATCGCTATTCGTAATTCCTATAAGAACTTGCTTGTCTTTCATGCTCGGCAATCTTAGTGAACTTTCGTATAATGTTTTGTCGTCATCCAGCACGGGTAAATGTGTAATGCTTGTAAATCTGGGGAACTTTGAAGAAGCGACGGCTAAATCGCGAAAATCAATATTACGAAGACAATCTAAGGTCTTTTTAGTGTTGTTTAAATTACTGCCACAACTAAGCATTTTCGCTATCGAAAAACTGGTTTCCAGACTTTCAGTTTTCCTCATAAGTCTTCCATTTTTCATTAGATATCCACTCATTAGTACCGCCCTTTTAAACAAATATCGTGAACTAAGGTTTTGCAAATGATAATGTACTGATATTGAACCGGAACTATGTCCCATGAGGGTCACTTTGTCCGGATCACCACCGAAGTTCGCGATGTTATTACGAACCCATTTGAAAGCCATTTCTTGATCCATTAATCCCATGTTACCAGGACATTCCTCGTCGTTAAAATAAAGGTAACCTAACGCGCCGAGTCTAGAATTCATGCAAACCACAACTACATTTTGGGTTGCGGCAAAGATCCCAAATTTGGGCGGAATCCGTGGTCCCGCTGTGAATGCGGTTCCAAATACATACACCATCACCGAAATTCGCGTATTTACCGGAGATGTATCTGGTACCCAAATTGTTAAGTACAAGCAGTCTTCGGCCGTGTTCGAAAACGTGATGTGTGGCTCGGAATAATTCGTTTCTAGTTGCGCGCAAAACTTGTAGGGTTTGGTGGCCATTAATGGTTCAGTCCATGGTTTTGGTTCACTCGGCGGTTTGAACCTCAAATTTCCTATTGGCGGTTGAGCGAACGGAATACCTTCAAAAACTTTAACGTACACGTCTTTCATTGACTTCTCTGTTTGTGTTGAAACTTTTTCGTATCTTCCTACTATCTCTCCGTATTTGATTTTAACGGAAATTGTTTCGTTTTCAAACGACCAAACTTTCACTGTAATAGCGAGCAGTATAATTCCTGTAATACAGTATTTAATCATCTTGAAAGACATTGACTGAATTGTGGAATTTTCTGTTTATTTCTAGTGAAAGATTTTGAATGTTCGAACGCGGATACGGGAATATACAATTGCAGCAACTGCGGTACCGCAAACGGTAGTGCCACCGAGATATTATAAAAAAAAACTTGTTTCCGTATATGATATTTGGTACTTCCTAGAGCAAATGTTGCTCTATCGACTTTTATAAATATAAAACGACTTCCGGCTTCCTTGGGGCCCTCCAATATTTGTCAGACTAGCAACTGACTCATCTAACGTTCGCGCTTGCCTGCAATCACCAGAATAAAACTCATGTGAAAATGAATCGCAACCTTAATTAAAAATAACGGATTCTTCATTAAGTTAAGCAAATTAGAAGTAACTTTTCTTTTCAATAAAAGTTTGGTAGAGCGTAACTCGTGTAAAGCAGTATTATTCCTATTTATCGCGCTGAAAAGTGATTTAATTTTTAACATTCGTGCTAGTCATTCAAATTCTAATGTTAGTTTCCCCAAATTAAAACTCATATAAGAAAAAAGACACAAACGGGTTTTCGTTCACTTTTGAATTGAGCCTCGTCTTAAAAGATAAAACGTAAGTTTCAAACGCATCTTACCCATGTTTCGCAAAACTTCCAAAGTATCGCATTAATCGTCTGGAAAGTTGTATTTCACCTTTACCCTTCAAGATGTTTTCGTTACCAAGTAGAAAATGTAGTTCGCATCCATGATGGCTCCCATCCAAATTGGTTCATTGGAATATAGAGGTCTGTGTGTCCATCGATAAAAGTAGACATTAACACCAGCTTTGGATAGGTTATCAGCCAATTCATCGGCGATACAAGTGAACCTTGAATCCGTCTCAACACTAGCTGCCAAAATCTCTTCCTTAAACTTGTCAATATTGTTGCAATGGTCCTTGTAATAGTATCTAATCGATTGTAAAGTATCATTCCTTATGTTTCCATGGTAAGTATCCATTATGGTTTTAAGGACGTTAGTCACTGAAACTTTATAATTTTCAAGTAAATTATGAACGAAAAAAGCACCATCGTTTGAAGACATGCCTAAAAGAATATCTTTCCCTTTTAAACTTTCCAATGTTGTCGGATTTTCTATCGACAAGCTTTGTTCAAAAACAGTATTGTGAGTTCCACCACGAAGGCCTTGTATCGAAGCTGAAGCCCGAACCAAATCAGAACTATTTACGTCCCTCAGGCATTGTATTGTCGACTTGATGTTGTTGAAATCATTTCCGCAACGAACCTTAATCGCTACTTCGAAGCTTGCTTTCAGAGCGTAAATTTTTCTGCACTCTTTCACTTTACTATCAAGAGGAATAAACCCACTCATTAAAATTGCCCTTTTGAATAAATTCCTTGATTTAGGATTAAGCAAGTGATACTCGGTGGAAAATGACCCTGAGCTATGTCCAATTATAGTGACCTTTTCGGGGTCACCGCCAAAGTTCTTAATATTGTTTCTAACCCACTTCAAAGCCATTTCTTGGTCCATTAAGCCCATATTTCCCGGGCATTCATCGTCATCAAAGTATAGAAATCCAAGTGAGTTCATTCGATAGTTCATCAAAACCACAATAACCTTTTCCAATGCAGCTAGTTTTCCGAAGTTATATTCCCTAGTGGGCCCCATCCTAAAATCGGTGCCATAAAAGAACACCATGACGTCCATGTTATTTTGGTCTCCTTTCGGCACCCAAATGGTTAAGTGTAGACAATCCTCGGATGTATCGGATTCTGTTATGCTAAAGTTGCCACTATAAGACTTTGGCATTTGGGAGCAATACTTTTGTGGGTGCAGTGCCAATAACGTTCCATTCCAGGGCGTTGGTTCAACTGGTGGTTTGAAGCGCAACTTTCCAATGGGTGCCTTTGCGTACGGAATTCCTTGGAATAATTTGACGTGGGCGTTGTCCCCCGTTGGAAGTGAAATTTTGATGTATTTTCCAACCACGTCTCCATATGAAGAGCGAACAATTACTCTTTCATTTTCCGACGATGTTGTTGAAATACCCGCAATAAATGAGAAAGCGAGTAGTGAAAAGTAGTGTAGCATATCGTCCCTAGAGCAATCGAATGTTTAGGGGCTTTATTTTTCCATGCATTTAAAACTTTATAATACAGCTTCCTGGATCAACGTTCAGGCAATTGGCAGATGTTTGGAAAGTCGTAAAGCGGAAACAGTATGTAGATATTTCGTCAAATACGATGCCGTGCCTAAATTTCTGGCGGCTGCTAGCGCCACTTAGGGACTATTTTTACAATTACAAAAAACCGTAATAGATGGCAGGCGATCCATAAATATTAAACCATTGTGAAATTATTGTAAAATATTATGTGCAGGATCAGTATCAGTATATTATTACCATGTTAGATATCTCTGTGAAAGCAAAGCAACATAACTACAATAAACTTGGCATTCAATGAAATACGTCAAAGGGAGTGTGAAAAGGAATGTCAAGTCTTCTACTAATTAAAAAGCTTTGGTCCCATTGAACCGAATTCCCATTCGACAGAAGGGGGGTTTTTTGGGGTCCCATTCGACCGAACGTAGCCAAAGGTGCGATTTTATTATAGTCCCATTGGACCGAAATTCTATTGAACTGGAAGAAGACATACTGTGTGGTTTTGCATTAAATATATTTTTAATTTCACAACTTATTGTTGTTAAAATAAATGTGAGTTGAAAATGTATTACTGCACTTATTTTAACTACGTTTTAATTACGGCGAACCTCACCTACCCTAGCCTAACCTAACCTAACCTAACCTTACCAAACGTAACCTAACCTAACCTAACCTTGTTTGGAGGTAAAAAGATTATTTATATGAGTATTAAAAGCCCGCCTCTTACCACGAACAATTTATTAGCAATAATAGAAATATTTTGGAAAAGATGTCAGATAATTAATTGAAGAATATTTTGGAAAAGGTGGCAGCTAATTAATAGGAGAATATTTTGGAAAAGGTGGCAGCTAATTAATAGGAAAATCTTTTGGAAAAGGTGGCAGCTAATTAATAGGAGAATATTTTAGAAAAGGTGGTAGCTAATTAAAAGGAGAATATTTTGGAAAATGTGGCAGCTAATTAGTAGGAGAATGTTTTGGAAAAGGTTGCAGCTAATTAATAGGATAATATTTTGGAAAAGGTGGCAGCTAATTAATAGGAGAATGTTTTGGAAAAGGTGGTAGCTAATTAAAAGGAGAATATTTTGGAAAAGGTGGTAGCTAGTTAAAAGGAGAATATTTTGGAAAATGTGGTAGCTAATTAGTAAGAGAATGTTTCGGAAAAGGTTGCAGCTAATTAATAGGAGAATATTTTGAAAAAGGTGGCAGCTAATTAATAGGAAAATCTTTTGGAAAAGGTGACAGCTAATTAATAGGATAATGTTTTGGAAAAGGTGGTAGCTATTTAAAGGGAGAATATTTTGGAAAAGGTGGTAGCTAATTAAAAGGAGCATATTTTGGAAAAGGTGTCAACGAATTATTGGAACCAAACCAAACCTAAACTAACCTAAGCTAACCTAACCTAAGCTAACCTAACCTAACCTAACCTAACCTAACCTAACCTAACCTAACCTAACCTAACCTATGCTAACCTAACCTAACCTAACCCAACCCAACCCACCCGAAACCAAAATATTAAAATTTTAATTTAAAATTTAAAGACATTGATGGAACTACCATTAAGACTGTACTTCATTTTAAGCACAATTTGTTTATTAATTCTATATATCTCTTGCCTTGAAAGGAATGAAAGTGAGCGTTTTAATTAGTATCACGAAACATCTACTTTTAATATTATTAACATACCTTTCGGAGATTCGAACCAACAACCTATCGCTTCGCAGTCCAACATCGTATCCACTACACCACCGAATCGCTGACGGCTACAGTGTTTCAAGTTATATTCATGTATTTTTTAGGGGCATATTCGGACGATTGGGATTTCGGTCCATCGGGAATATAGCCATTGGGCTGGAAATCTAAAATCATTGCGGGATATTCGGTCGAATGGGATTTCGGTCCATTGGGAATTCGGTTGAAAGGAACGATACCATTAAAAAGACCAATCTGCATAGTGAAACATACAGGAAATATCTCGGAATTTTAAAATTGAAGTTACGTTGAGGTTTTATGAATGATTTGAAATAAGTGCCTCCGGCCAATCACTTAACGTCTTGAGTTTTTATTAACAAAATTCTCTTGGCACGCTCTGTGCCTAATGAAATTTATCGCGAGATTTGAAAAACTTTGCGCGCTATGTGTCAATTTTAGCGCGAGACATGCAGCGTGCCACGATAATTTTGTTAATAAAAAGGCACGGCGTTACACGATTGGTCAGAGGGGCTTATTTCAAATTATCCTTAAAATCTGAACGTTATTTGAATTTTAAAATCATACGGAGGTATCAAAAGATATTAGAAGTTATTAGATCCAGAGTTAAGATTATGTTTATAAACATTTTCGTTAATTATTCGGCTCCTGTTTAGTCTAAACCCAAGTTTTTACTAACGATGGAAAGGGGGCAAATAGGACTATAACATACTCAAATGATATTGCCATATATATCTGCTTTTTCGCCTGGTGTCAGTGTGGCTTAATTATCAAATCATACCATATTTAGATTTATTACGTCAAAGTAATTAAAAGAGCATTACCCTGTTTTAATGAAGTTTCCAAAGTACTTCATAAACCTAAGCGAAAGTTGCATTTCAGCTCTGCTTTTGATCTTGTCGTAAGAGCTTAATAGAAAATAGAATTCTGCAGCGTGATCGGCACCAACCCAGATTGGTCCATCGTAATGAAGTGGTCTATACGTCCACTGATAGAAGTAAGTCGTAACACCAGTATCGGCCAAGATGTCTGCCAATTCATTTGCGGGACAAGTAACCATATTATCTGTTGCCATACGAGTAGACAAAACTTGTGCCTCGTACTCTTTGATGATGCTGCAATGATCCTTGTAGTAATATTTAAATGACTTCGATACGTCATCCGTAATATTGCATGCGTAATACGTTTCGGCTACTTCTTTCAACGCTTCATTGACAGCTATATTTTCGGGGAGTTTTCGAGTCAAAGAATAAGCACCATCGCTATTCGTAATTCCTATTAGAACTTGCTTGTCTTTCATGCTCGGCAATCTTAGTGAACTTTCATATAATGTTTCGTCGTCATCCAGCATGGGGAAATGCATAATAGTCGTAAATGTGAGGATCTTTGAAGAAGCGACGGCTAAATCGCGAAAATCAATATTACGAAGACAATCTAAGGTCTTTTTAGTGTTGTCTAAATTGCTGCCGCAACCAAGCATTTTTGCTAACGTAAAACCGGTTTCCAGACTTTCACTTTTCTGAACATGTCTTTTGTTTCTCATTAGATATCCACTCATTAGTACCGCCCTTTTAAACAAGAATCGTGAACTAGGGTTTTGCAAATGATAATGAACTGATATTGAACCGGAACTATGTCCCATGATGGTTACTTTCTCGGGATCACCACCAAAGTTGTCGATGTTATTGCGAACCCACTTGAAAGCCATTTCTTGATCCATTAATCCCATGTTACCAGGGCATTCCTCGTCGTTAAAATAAAGGTAACCTAACGCGCCGAGTCTAGAATTCATGTAAACCACAATTACATTTTGAGTTGCCGCAAATATCCCAAATTTGGGCGGAATCAATGGTCCCTTAAAGAATGCTGTTCCAAAAACAAACACCATCACGGACATTCTGTTATTTGTCCGAGGTGTATCTGGTACCCAAATTGTTAAGTACAGGCAGTCTTCGGCCATGTTCGAAAACGTAATATGCGGCTTGGAATCATTCCTTTCTAGTTGCGCGCAGAACTTGTAGGGTTTGGTGGCCAACAATGGTTCAGTCCATGGTTTTGGTTCACTCGGCGGTTTGAACCTCAAATTTCCAATTGGCGGTTGCGCGAACGGAATACCTTCAAAAACTTTAACGTACACGTCTTTCGTTGAACTTTCGATCTCTATTGAAACTTTTTCGTATTTTCCAACTATCTCTCCGTATTTGGTATAAACGGATATCGTTTCGTTTTCAAATGGCCCAAGTTTCATTTCAATGTTAATTACTAGAGCGAGTAATATTATTCCTACAATACAGTGTTTAATCATTTTACAAGGCATCAAAGGATATTCTGAATTTCCACCTTTTTGCAAGTGAAAAATAGTAAATGTTTGAGCTCGGATACAGGAATATCGATACGATTGCAGCAACAGCTGTACACATTCGAGGGATTGTACCGGAAAAGGTAGTGCTGCTAAATTATTCATAAAAATCAGTTCCGTATTGACAGAAGTGTATGATACTTCTCTTCGAGTGAAGTGTACCACGAAGGCGGGTAATTGTAACATGACTCTTCCCAACATCAGAGCATTTGAATCACATACCCGATAAATAGTACTGTCTGTGTGTCTGCAACGCGTTCGCAGTTGGCAAATCGAAGTAAACGTATATGCTATATCCAGAAGGCGTTCGCAATTCCATTATCGTCGTTAGGGTTAAGATGTACGCGGCGATCGGCTACGGTTACGAGAAACGTCTAGCCTTCCAATGGCAGGGCTTCCACCAAAAGGTTCACGCAATTGCGGCTTTTCTTATCATTTATTTCGAATCAGTCGAGGTTAACGGTAATAGTTAGTATAGGGCGCTGTCGGTTAGCTGTGGCATAGGGGCTAGCCACCACCCCTCTATGCATTGTATAGGCGTTAGATAAGTGGCAATAAGTCGCAAGATGACTTGGTCCAATTAGCTAGCTGAACTTATATACCCTAAATTTCCTAAGTTAGTTAAAGATTCCTACGCTTGAATTCAAACGTGAACGATAGCTATGTTTAAAATGATTTTTGGAATAAAGTTTTTTAAATCGATTTAACTAGAATTAAGGTAAATTAAGGACGATTAAAATAATTAATATCAATTATATTTATTTAATTATTTAAGAAGAACCTCTTAATTGCGTCTCGACTCGTAGAGGTTTATTTTGGTTTCCCAACTTGTTAAAGACTACGCTTCATTATTTTAGTACAGTAACGCCCCTTGATATTTATTGCACTGACAAGTGATTTAATTTTTAACCTTTGTGCTTACTATTCAAGTTCTAGTTTAAATGTTATTTCCCCAAATTAAAACTCATTTAAGAAAAAAGACACAAACGGGTTTTCATTCAGTTTTGAATTGAGCCTCGTCATAAAAGAAAAAAAATTAAAGTTTCAAACGCGTCTTACCCATGTTTCGCAAAATTCCCAATGTAACGCATTAATCGTCTAGAAAGTTGTATTTCATCTTTACCCTTCAAGAAGCGTTCGTTACCTAGTAGAAAGTGTAGTTCGCAAGCATGATAGGCTCCCATCCAAATTGGTTCATCGGAATATAGAGGTCTGTGTTTCCATCGATAAAAATAGACATTAACACCAGCTTTGTATAAGTTATCAGCCAATTCATAGGCGATACAAGTGAACCCTGCATCCGTCGCGACACTAGCTGCCAAAGTCTCTTCCTTAAACTTGTCAATATTGTTGCAATGGTCCTTGTAATAGTATCTAATCGATTGTAAAGTATCATCCGTTGTTTTTCCATTGTGTATTTCCAATATGGTCTTAAGGACGTTAGTCACTGAAACGTTATATTTTTCAAGTAAATTATGAACGATAGAAGCAGCATCGTTTGAAGACATGCCTAAAAGAATATCTTTCCCTTTTAAACTTTCCAATGTTTTCGGATTTTTTAACGACAAGCTTTGTTCAAAAACAACATTATGAGTTCCACCACGAAGGTCTTGTATCGAAGCTGAAGCCCGAACCAAATCAGAACTATTTACGTCCCTCAGGCATTGTATTGTCGACTTGATGTCGTTGAAATCATTTCCGCAACCAACCTTTGTCGCTACTTCGAAGCTTGCTTTCAGAGCGTAAATTTTACTGGACTTTTTCATTTTACCACCAAGAGGAATAAACCCACTCATTAAAATTGCCCTTTTGAATAAATTCCTTGATTTAGGATTAAGCAAATGATACTCTATGGAAAATGACCCGGAGCTATGACCAAATATAGTGACCCTTTCGGGTTCACCGCCAAAGTTCTTAATATTGTTTCTAACCCACTTCAAAGCCATTTCTTGGTCCATTAAGCCCATATTTCCCGGGCATTCATCGTCATCAAAGTATAGAAATCCAAGTGAGTTTATTCGATAGTTCATCAAAACCACAATAACATTTTCTATTGCAGCTAGTTTTCCGAAATTATATTCCCTAGTGGGCCCCTTCCTAAAATCGGTGCCATAAAAGTACACCATGACGTCCATGTTATTTTGGTCTCCTTTCGGCACCCAAATGGTTAAGTGTAGACAATCCTCGGATGTATCGGATTCTGTTATGCTAAAGTTGCCACTATAAGACTTTGGCATTTGGGAGCAATACTTTTGTGGGTGCAGTGCCAATAACGTTCCATTCCAGGGCGTTGGTTCAACTGGTGGTTTGAATCGCAGCTTTCCAATGGGTGCTTTTGCGTACGGAATTCCTTGGAATAATTTGATGTAGGCGTAGTTTCCCGTTGGAAGTGATATTTTGGAGTATTTTCCAACCACGTCTCCGTATGATGACCGAACAATTACTCTCTCATTTTCCAACGAAGTTGTTAAAATATCCGCAATAAATAAGAAAACCAGTAGTGAAAAGTAGTGTAGCATATCGTCCCTAGTGCAATCGAATGTTTAGGGGTTTATTTTCCATGCATTTAAAACTTTATAATACAGCTTCCTGGATCAACGTTCAGCCAATTGGCAGATGTTTGGAAACAGGATGTAGATATTTCGTCTAATACTATGCCGTACCTAAATTTCTAGCTGCTGCTAGCGCCACTAAGGGATTATTTTTACAATTACAAAACCGTAATAGATGGCTGCCGATCCATACAATAGGAGCTTCAACTTTTAATAGGTAAGAAAATTTGTAAATTGAGTTGCTAATAAATATTAAACCATTGTGAAATTATTTTAAAATATAATATGCAGGATCAGTATATTATTACCATTTTAGATATCTCTGCGAAAGCAAATTAACATAACTAAAATAAACTTGACAGTCAATGAAATACGTTAAAGATAGTGTGAAAAGGTATGTGAAGTCTTGTAAAAATTAAAGACCAATATCAGAAGGGAATAAGTGAGAAGGGAGACATTAGAGCCTGCTTTGGTAACGAGAGTCCGACCAACATCAAGAAAACCGCGAAAACTTTGCGCAAGTACACAGCTTTTAACCAATTTACTGCAAATATAGTTCTTTAAGTTCCACGCGGTATCAGGCGGCCTATTTGTCTGCTAGATTTTCATTCTCCAATGGCTTAGGGCTGTCGATGTTTCGTTCTTGTGTAATTATAACTTGAAGTATGTATTTTATTGAAAATAATTTTTATTTTTTAATATTAATTCAGAGTAATTAGTTTTCATCTATTTATTACCTTCAAATTATCTGATTTTGGTATGTTCTCAATTTCCGTGCATCTAAATTAATTGCACAGCTTGATTTCGTTTATCAACATGAAATTCGGCCATTTTTATCTCCTTCAATGTAAAGTTGTAAACAAAACTACTTTTTAATCGTCAACCGAGACGTCACCCTCTTATGTTACGTCACAGCTAAGACAGAAGTTAGATAGCCAATCAGTGAAGGGTAGTTGATTTGAGGTTAGTAAGACTGTTGTTACGAGTGTAAAGCATTATGGAGATATAAAGTGTGTCCCTTCTCTCTTATTCCCTTCTGCCAATATGCATTGTGAAACATACAGGAAATATCTCGGAATGATTTTAAAATTTAAATTAGCTTGAGATTTTGTGAATGATTTGAAATAAGTACCCCTGACCAATCACGTAACGTCCTGCCTTTTTGTTAACAAAATTATCTTGACAAGCCAAATGAAATTTATCGCGAGAAATGGAGCGTGCCACGATAATTTTGATAATGAAAAGGTAGGGCGTTTCGCTATTGGTCAGAGGGGCTTGTATGAAATTATCCTTAAATTCTGAATCTAATTTGGATTTAAAAATCATACGGAGGTATCAAAAGATATCTCTCTATAATTAATAGAACTAGAGTTATGAGCCTCCAAAGTTGAGTGTAATGTTAATCGTAAGGAGAGGGTGTTTATGAACATTTTCGTTAATTATTCAGCTCCTGTTTAATCTAACCCCAAGTTTTTAGTATCGATGGCAAGGGGACAAATTGGACTAAAACATATATATATGCTTAGTCGCCTCGTGTCAGCGTGGCTGAATTATCAAATCATACCATGTTTAGCTTTATTACGTCAAAGTAATTAAAAGAGCATTACCCTGTTTTAATGAAGTTTCCAAAGTACTTCATAAACCTAAGCGAAAGTTGCATTTCAGCTCTGCTTTTGATCTTGTCATTAGAGCTTAATATAAAATAGAATTCTACCCCATGATCGGCACCAACCCATGTTGGTCCATCGTAATGAAGTGGTCTATACGTCCAATGATAGAAGTAAGTCGTAACACCAGTACTGGCCAAGATGTCTGCCAATTCATTTGCGGGACAAGTAACAATATTATCTGTGGCCATACGAGTAGACAAAATTTGTGCCTCGTACTCTTTGACGATGCTGCAGTGATCCTTGTAGTAATATCTAAATGACTTTGATACGTCATCCGTAATGTTGCATGCGTAATACGTTTCGGCTACTTCTTTCAACGCTTCGTTGACAGTTATATTTTCGGGGAATTTTAGAGTCAAGGAATAAGCACCTTCACTATTCGTAATTCCTATAAGAACTTGCTTGTCTTTCATGCTCGGTAATCGTAGTGAACTTTCATATAATGTTTCGTCGTCATCCAGCACGGGAAAATGTGTAATGGTTGAAGAAGCGACGACTAAATCGCGAAAATCAATATTACGAAGACAATCTAAGGTCTTTTTAGTGTTGTTTAAATTACTGCCACAACCAAGCTTTTTCGCTAACTTAAAGCTGGTTTCCAGATTTTCACTTTTCCGAAAACGTTTTCCGTTTCTCATCAGATATCCACTCATAAGTACCGCCCTTTTAAACAAGTATCTTGAACTAGGGTTTTGCAAATGATAATGTACTGACACTGAACCGGAACTATGTCCCATGATGGTCACTTTGTCCGGATCACCACCAAAGTTTGCAATGTTATTACGAACCCATTTGAACGCCATTTCGTGATCCATTAATCCCATGTTACCAGGACATTCCTCGTCGTTAAAATAAAGGTAACCTAACGCACCGAGTCTAGAATTCATGTAGACCACAATTACATTTTGAGTTGCCGCAAATATCCCAAATTTGGGCGGAAACAATGGTCCTTTAACGAATGCTGTTCCAAATAAATACACCATCACGGACATTCTGGTATTTATCCGAGGTGTATTTGGTACCCAAATTGTTAAGTACAAGCAGTCTTCGGCCATGTTCGAAAACGTAATGTGCGGTTCTGAGTCATTCCTTTCTATTTGCGCGCAAAACTTGTAGGGTTTTGTGGCCAACAATGGTTCAGTCCATGGTTTTGGTTCACTCGGAGGTTTGAAGCGTAAATTTCCTATTGGCGGTTGCGCGAACGGAATACCTTCAAAAACTTTAACGTACATCTCTTTCGATGAACTTTCGATCTCTATTGAAACTTTTTCGTATTTTCCAACGATCTCTCCGTATTTGGTATTAACGGAAATTGTCTCGTTTTTAAATGGCGAAATTTTCATTTCAATGTTAATTACTAGAGCGAGCAATATCAAACCCACAATACATTGATGAATCATTTTGAAAGGTATCAAAGGATATTCTGAATTTCTACCTTTTCGCAAGTGAAAAGTAATAAATGATTGCACGCCGATATGGGTACAACTATACGCGTGTAGTAACAGCTGTTCGCATTCGAATAGGTTTACCGGAAACGGCAGTGCTGCTTATAATATTCGTAAAAATCGGTTTCCGTATTTGGTATTCGGTTCTTGCTAGATAAACAAAAGTCGTGGAACAGATTTTTGTAGTTGAGGTGAGCACGAATGAGAAGGAAAGTCGGATAGACCAATTCTTCGTCAAAACCAGTACCGAGAAATAGCTCTGTATCAGAGTTCCACACTTTCGCAATCGGCGGAACAGAGAATCTAACAGTCTTTACGTATTTACCCTTTCGAATTTCTTTCTTAACGGAGCACGTGATGTCTGGCTCCTGGGCTGTGCGCCGAGGTAGGTGCGCGTGAGAGAGAGATCGGGCTGTGCCGTTATAGTATCCTTCCCACTTTCACTCTCCTTTCTCTAAGTGCTCACTGGTAGTTGTAAAGGACTTCCGGCTTCGTTGAAACCGAGGGGCAAATCACACTCATGCATGTTCAATGTGCACAGATTATGGATTGCTTATACTCACTTTAGCGTTAAGAAGGATAGGGTTTTTAAAGACTACGCTTAATTACTTTAATACTGTCAAAGGGACAGCCGTGTAACATTCATAGCACTGGCAAATAATTAAATTTTTAAACTTCGTGCTTTTCATTCGAATTCTAGCTTAAATGTTAGTTTCTCCTAAATAAAATTCATTTCAAAAATACACTAACGGGTTTTCCTTTAAATTTATTGGAGCCTCGTTATAACGAAAATGAAAAACTTGTCTTACCCATGTTTTGCAAAATTCCCAAGGTATCGCATTAGTCGTCTAGAAAGTTGTATTTCATCTTTACCCTTCAAGAAGTTTTTGTTACCAAGTAGAAAGGGTACTTCGCATGCGTGATAGGCTCCCATCCAAATTGGTTCATCGGAATATAGAGGTCTGTGTTTCCATCGATAAAAGTAGACATTAACACCAGCTTTGGATAGGTTATCAGCCAATTCATAGGCGATACAAGTGAAACCTGAATCCGTCGCAACACTAGCTGCCAAAATCTCATCCTTAAACTTGTCAATATTGTTGCAATGGTCCTTGTAATAGTATCTAATCGATTGTAAAGTATCATTCCTTATGTTTCCAGGGTAAGTATCCATTATGGTTTTAAGGACGTTAGACACTGAAACGTTATAATTTTCAAGTAAATTATGAACGAAAAAAGCACCATCGTTTGAAGACATGCCTAAAAGAATATCCTTTCCTTTTAAACTTTCCAATATTTTCGGATTTTTTAAAGACAAGCTTTGTTCAAAAACAAGATTATGAGTTCCACCACGAAGGCCTTGTATCGAAGCTGAAGCCCGAACCAAGTCAGAACTATTTACGTCCCTCAGGCATTGTATTGTCGACTTGATGTTGTTGAAATCATTTCCGCAACCAACCTTTGTCGCTACTTCGAAGCTTGCTTTCAGAGCGTAAATTTTTCTGCACTCTTTCACTTTACTATCAAGAGGAATAAACCCACTCATTAAAATTGCCCTTTTGAATAAATTCCTTGATTTGGGATTAAGCAAAATATACTCGACGGAAAATGACCCGGAGCTATGACCAATTATAGTAACCTTTTCGGGGTCACCGCCGAAGTTCTTAATATTGTTTCTAACCCACTTCAAAGCCATTTCTTGGTCCATTAAGCCCATATTTCCCGGGCATTCATCGTCATCAAAGTATAGAAATCCAAGTGAGTTTATTCGATAGTTCATCAAAACCACAATAACCTTTTCCATTGCAGCTAGTTTTCCGAAATTATATTCCCTAGTGGGCCCCTTCCTAAAATCGGTGCCATAAATGTACACCATGACGTCCATGTTATTTTGGTCTCCTTTCGGCACCCAAATGGTTAAGTGTAGACAATCCTCGGATGTCTCGGATTCTGTTATGCTAAAGTTGCCACTATACGACTCTGGCATTTGGGAGCAATACTTTTGCGAGTGCAATGCCAATAACGTTCCATTCCAGGGCGTTGGTTCAACTGGTGGTTTGAATCGCAACTTTCCAATGGGTGCCTTTGCGTATGGAATTCCTTGGAATAATTTGACGTGGGCGTTGTTCCCCGTTAGAAGTGATATTTTGATGTATTTTCCAACCACGTCTCCGTATGAAGAGCTAACAATTACTCTCTCATTTTCCAACGAAGTTGTTGAAATACCCGCAATAAATGAGAAAGCGAGTAGTGAAACGTAGCTTAACATTTGGTCCCTGGAACACTCGTGTGTTTTAGTCTTTTTTCCATCCATGTAAAACGTTATACTCCAGCTTCCTGGAGCAACGTACCGGCAAATTGTAGTCGTAAAGCGGAAACAGTTTGGAAATTTTTTTTCTAATGCTGCCGTGCCTAAATTTCTCACAACCGTTAGCTCCACTCACGGTTATCTTTTGCAATTACAAAAAACCGTAAGCTTGACAGTCAATGAAAAACGTTACCAATTTTTGACCCATCTAGTTGAGTCAAAAGTTGTTTCGTCTGAAAAAGCCTTTAGTTCATACTCACAGTGAAAACATTATATATATATTTTTAAAATTCGGTATAAAATCTAATTTATTCATCGTAAATAATAACAAATTTGATTGATTTTAATTTTGGAATAACATTATCAGCCAATAATCGTCTTCACGTGAATTTTCCCCAAATTAGTGGATAGTCATGCTTCCAGAAACGACACTGCTCTTCGCGAAAATCTCCGTAGGCGGCGAAGGATTGGTAAAGGTCTATGTCTAGACGTCCCTTATTTTCAAATGTATACACCGGCCATGCCTCTATATATTCAGTGAAGTTTCCGATTTCGCCAGTGGTAGGGAGATTTTCTATATTCGGGTCGCTGTAAGGTGAAAAAAGATTTAAATGTTTAGTAAAATGCCGATTGTAAATCAGGTAGAATTAGGAACACAGCCCATCGCAAGACCCCAATCCTTATTGGGGTCTTCGAAGATATTGTCCTACTTTCCGTAATTTCATTTGCCATTTGCCTTTGTTCGAATGAGATATTCTTCATAATAGACCCAATCAACAATTAAACAAGTTGGCTTGGTTCCGTCTCGATCTAAGCGATAAGATCACATGACTAACAAGATGACTGTAGTACCATCTGTCGTTGAGCGACGAAAATAAATCTCTTATTTTTCTGATTGGATTAGAGTCTGACTTTTGGGGTAAAACGGGTTCTACGCATGGCAAAATCAATCCCATCATTTTATCCCTTTCTCGCCTCAAAACCCGAGAACGAGATCTGAGCCGTTATAAAAATTCAAACGATTTGTTGGTTGGGTCTATTATCTCACTGGTGTTGGTCTTGAAAATATTAGAATTTGATTTTCAGGCACTAGAATTACTCTTAAAACTATCAAGTGCAAAAGTGTTATATAATTCTGCCAAGGGGGGTCAGAATGAGCGAAAAGTGAGCCTCTGAAAGGCTAAAACAAGGAAATTGGCACATGGGGAGTAAGACATATCAGCGTGCTCAACTTGTTGGACAATTTCAATAGCCTCGAGTCTATGAACTTTAATGAGCCTAATCTAGCAGAAGTGTACTTTAAAGGTAGAAGTGTGCCTTAGCTGGTAATGCAAAAGTTGTTCAAAGTACAATAGCTATATTTAATTAACTTACCCGTATTTTGCAAAGCTTCCCCAATATTGCATAGTTCTTTTAGACAGCGCAACTTCGGCGTCATTTTGAAGATTTTCACCCATGACGAAACCCAACTCGTCTCCATGGTCCGCTCGCACCCAAACTGGCAATTGGGATGCGAGTGGTCTGTAGTTCCATTGAAACAAGAACGTCTTAACCCCAGCTTTTCCTAACATGTCCACAACCTCAACTGTTGGACACACGAAGTTTATGTCCGTTCCAAAGCGGAGTGTCGATTTTTCTTCCACATACTCTTTTATCGTGTTACAATGGTCTTTGTAATAGTACTTAACTGATTTTAGCACGTCGTCGTCTGGATCTTCCAAATAGCTTTTGGCGAACTCTAGAAAAATAAAGTTTAACTTGAAAATAACTTTACGGGAACTCCGGTTTTAAAATGCAGATTTTCAATTGGGATTTTGGTGAAAACCATATTGCTGTAAGAACCTTCATTTGTGACAATTGCTTAAAGCATAGCGCGGCTCCAGTGGATCCCCTACAAGTTAACTTTCCTTACGAACTCCAGTTTTGGCTTGACGAAGCTAGAGGCATTTGTGGGCGGGATTTATACGTGCATGTTTAAATCCTGCCCACTAGCCTTTGCCAAGCCAAACCCGGAGTTCAGGAGGAAAGTCCCCTTGTAGGGGATCCACTGGAGCCGCTCTATGCTTTAAGATAAATGTGCTGGGATATAAAGAAAATATCTTAAAAACTTTCGCCATGTTATAGAGCGTCGCTATTGAGAGAAATTTGAACTAGCAGTGTACTATATAAGAGAGTTACTGTTACTGGTTTCGAGAGATGAGTCATAAAATTGTGTCTAAATTTTTTCATTAGAAACTCTGTACCCATCTCATGGGTTCCTCTCTGCATGCCGTTTTCTGTAGCCCATATTGCCATACTCCTGGACATAATTTTACTCTAAATTATAGTGTCCTGTGTGATGTCACCCAGAGAGAAAGAAGGGTACCAAAGATGGCCGTCTAGTGGCCCATGTTGTTGTCAAGAATGAAATAGTTCATTCAAGCGAACACCTACCTTTAAAAATATCTTCTGGTGGTATTTTTCGTTGTTTCATCATCAAAGTCACCAAAAAAGCAGTATCATCAGACGTAACTCCAAACATCACCTCCTTGTTTTTTATGTCGTTCACTGTTGTCGCTGGATTATCAAAAACTATTTTGTCATCCACCACTGGTCGATGGTACATGGTAAAAATGTCACCCATTGTCGCGGAAGCTGATGCCAGTAATTTAGCATCGACACTTCGTAGACATTCCAATATAGACTTTTTATTAAGAATGTTATCTCCGCAACCGACAACTTCAGCGACTTTTAAGCCTTTCGCTAAGGCCTTCTCACGTTTATCCGAGGCCCAAGGTGCACCAGCTGGACCACTTTGTACAATGACCCTATTGAAAAGATCTTGTCCATTACGATTAAAAAGATGCAATGATGTAGATACGGCTCCGGCGCTGTGTCCAAAAATGGTAACTTTATTTGGGTCTCCACCGAAACGATCTATGTTGTTCTTAACCCATTTTAGAGCTAGCTGTTGGTCCATAAGTCCCATGTTACCCGGGCACTCCTCGCTATCCAAGTACAAAAACCCAAGTGAATTTACTCGGTAACTCATGGACACTACAATAACGCCTTCGGTTGCGGCGAAGGTTTGGTAATTGTAGGGTGTGGTTGAACCCATGGAGAAACCACCTCCGTATATCCATACCATAACGGGAGCGTTTTTCTGAAGCGGTAATGGAACCCATACATTTAAGTAAAGACAATCTTCGGAGGTACTTGTTCCGTTAGGGTCAATAAAATCGGGTATTAGTTGAATGCAGGAACTTGCTGGTTTCAGGGCTTCAACTTTACCAACCCACGGTGTCGGTTCAACAGGAGGACGGAATCGCAACTCACCAATTGGTGGTTTGGCAAATGGTATGCCTTCGAATGTTTGAACGTAAGCATCTCTTGGGGTTGTTTCTGAAGGTATTGAAACTTTGACGTGTCTTCCAACGACTTCCCCGTACGTTGTTATGACCGAAATGGTGTCCTCGGATAAAGCCGGGTGTGTGGCGCATATCACTATGGCGATGGTTATTCGAAATAGCCAAAAACCAAGCATTTTGACTATGTGTTTTCTAAGGTGCAAACGTAATGGAACTGACGCGGTATTGTTACAATTAGGGTAGTTTTATTTGCAGTGGGTTGATAACGACCCTTGAAAATATGGGTAATCTTATATAGCTTCTTACCTTGACATGGGCCTCACGCTAAAAGTAAGTTAATATGAAGTATTAAATGCGATTAGACTGTGGATCAAAGAATTGCAATATTTTCTTATTTACACTATGGAAACTGAATAGGTCTAAATGTTTTAATTTTTATTTGTACTGTACAAATATTTCAATATCAAGTGTTCTTCAGACACGCCAAATAAGTAGCTCAGTTAATTTTTAAATCTGGCTGTTATATTAATATCTAGTTTAATATATTTCTATTATGTAAGATTGGATAATAAGTTAAGTTCTAAATTTCGAGAGATAAGATATCGGTTTTCCACTAAACAATTGGAAATATGAAATTTTATCTATTCACGATACGAGAGTAATTATAGATCACTTGTTTTTTTTTCATTTAAATATTTTTAGATCACAGATTAATCATCTTCTAGGTCCACAATTAACATTAATTGTGACACTTCTAATTGATGTAATGCTAAATTTCTCAAGGAACATTTTTTCCATGTTATGGACAGGGCCAATTTTCCCCTAAATGCTGTCACACATCTACCTTTAAACGTACACTTCTCTGATAAAGGCAAAATAACGTTCTTTGATTGAAGGCTATTGAAATTGTCTAAATAAGATGAGCACTCGGATATATCTAACTCCCCAAGTGTGCAAATTTCTTAGAGGCCGTACCTCAAAAACTAAATGTTTTAGACCCATGTTCTTTGTCACTTTTCTTTCAGTTTGACTCAAAGAACACACTCTTTCTTTTATCGCTGGCCTTGAATTATGTTTTTATATGACACTTGGGTGTTTCGTGTGAAAATCGCTTCATCTCGAAACAAAACCCTTTTGAAAATGTTCTTACAAAATATCGTTCGCTGGTGCTGCACCTTAATCAAATCGACTAGTAATATTTATGTAATATTTAAAAGCCCAACTTTTAGCAGGGCTAAAATGAATGCACGTGACCTCACTCTTTGTGTGTACAGAGAATCTGAGTGTTACTGTTACTGGCCCTCGTGCTGACTTCATTCGAAGTATGTTAAAACCTTAAAAACTTTTTATTAGTTGGTATATTTACCCTCAACCGTTTATCGATAGTAAAATAATATGAAAACACCATGCTAACAATGGTGGAATGATTCGTGCCGAAGATTTCTTGAAAATCCTAATGCAAACATTATCGATCTGTTTTTGTCCAAGCTGGTGCATTGGAACTTAAAGGGCTACTTGCGTTATGGTAGCGTTTTTAAGTTTTGCATCGAAGTATTTTTATTTAAATAGAGTATGAAATAAAAAGTACTTGGGCATGTCTTATGTTTTGACAAATATCTTCTCCGGTTAAAATAATCTTTGGCGACTTTCTGTATAAAGCGACACTGTTGTGACGTAGTCCTGCTGCTATAGTTATGGCAACGCCAGTCGCAAATTCAGCTACAGCTCTTTAGCGTCAGAAATCGACACCCTTATGACGTCAACACTCACTCAAACATGGAGTTGTTTCCATTTTCGAAACATTTTCGGTTTGCACATAAGATCAAACACTTTCAAAGGAAATTGCATCTGTTCGAAGTTTGAATTTTCAGCACAACACGGCTTAGTGAATAACAGAAGCTCAAAAGTCTAAGTTATTTTTAGTGACCTTTGATTGGTCGGGGAAACATTTTTTTAAAAGAAAGTTCCATCTTAAATTTGTTGCTAAATGGAGTTAGACTTAGCCAGCTAAAAACCGCAACTTTGAAAATTGATTATAAATTAACGAGAAAGATTTGATGAGTTATCATAATATTGTCACGCGTATTTTAAGACCGTTAATCAATTAAAAATAACTCGTTTTTTATTTCTTTACCCCTTTAAAGATAACCGTGAAAGATTGACAGGTTTAGCAAACATCGAACGCCGATATTATTGCACTTAAATTTTTTCTTTTGTATAAACTTTGTATAAAACTTTATTGATTATTGTCGGTACTTAGCGGTGGTTGAAGGTAAAATGTTTTCCCTAAACCATTGAGTAAACAGTGCCTTCTACATCAGATTTTACTTTCAAAACACGTTTCGGTTTTCGTTCTTACAACTTGCAGGTTGTAAAGACGTGGTAGGTGAGTATGCCTTATTTTATTTCTATAACTAAGGTCGTTATTACTCTAATGACTTTCGCGAAAAGTTCAGGATAAAAAAGTTTAGAATTTGACGAGAAAAGTGAAGAACTACAAGAACGCGGTAGTAACTAATGTGACCTTACATGTTGAACGAAAACGTGTGTCGAATACTATTTCAACCAGTAATACATCGTTTTCTTGTACTTGGAATCTTTTACAGGTAATTTTCTGAGCCTTTCTGCTTGAATAGGGAGCTAACAGTTCTGACCCTGATACGTCACACCCTTCTATCTCTTACTGGAGTTTCATCCCCCTAACGGTTGGAAACAGTATTCTACGCGCAAAAATGCCAACCAGAGAGGGGTTGCGTGACGTCAGACTATCTCTTCCCCCTAGCCAGTTGTTAGCTTTCTATTAAAGGGGAGTACGTGTGAAAACCGTCACCCCTGACGTCACACCTAATGTATTTGCACTTAGAAACCACATGATATTGACGTAGTAGCGACCTGCGCCGAAACTGAAAGTCAAACCCGAATTTACAAAAGAAGAGTTAGCCTAGGGTAGATGGTTGTCCTAAATGTGTGAATAGCCAATTAAACGCCAGGAAGGAGGAGTGGGCGGTTTTACAAAGTTTTAAGCCCTTCCCCTTATGTTAGTGTGGAGTTTATAGGCTCTTAAATATTCCAAGTAGAAGAAATCTATATATTCCCATTTAAACTTATTTAAATATTATTTTTTCTTTATTTAAACTAATCATTGTTATCCTCCTCCACAGGACACTAGAGTTATAACACCCTTGGTCACTTTTGACCTTTTCTTAGTAAAAGATCATGGTGTTATAGCTCTAAGGCTGTTAGCAGTTATGATCTAGTGTTAGCGTGTCATGTTAGTTTTAGGCTCTTTGATCACTATCTCTACTTTAGAGTTAGGGACGCATTTGACGTAGATTATAAATTAAACCAAAGAAGATATAAAGAAGAGGTGTAGAAGCTAGAAGCTAGCAGCTTTTGAAAGGCGAGACATATTCTCCCCCTCTCTAATCCTTATATCCTGTTTACCATATTTCAACCAATAAGAGGGAAGAGAAATGTGCGCACGCATACCGCTAACGTACCCTTAAGCTTTCAAAGCGAGAAATCTAAAGCCCAGAGTTTTTACTGCCCCACTTTATACCCTCTTGTTTGCATTGGGTTAATTGGTTGTAGGTAGGTGAAGAATTTAAAGCTAACTTTAGCTCGCGATTTGCCTCATTGAGCGTGTCGAGTGCAACGCCGTAACCATAGCAACATATGTTTCGGACTTTACAGTAGGATATAATTAGTGCATAGGAATTTCAAATCGATTTGTTTTCGTCTTAAGAATCATTTAAGATCTAAGCAGCAAACGAGAGAAACGACCTGACGATATCCCAAGGCGGTAGCTGGTAAAGCGTGTCAAACTGAGCAATGAATTCAACTGTAAATGCGGGAATTCTAAGGATATGTCTTGTTCAGGTATGTAATTTAATAGCCATTTCATTAATTCCTGAAGAGAAGTAAACACCACAGGGGTGGGGGAGATCAGTTTCTTGGGTTATTTTCCCTTTCGCCAAAAAGCGCCGCTAGAGGCAGTGCGAGTTTGCTTGCCTCTCGCTTGTAGTGAAATCGGGCTCCCTCTAGCGTTGCTTCTTGCCTAAGCTGATAATGTAAAAGTTGTTCAAAGTGCAATAGCACAGGCGTTTACTGTTAATGCTTTTTTATTCGTACCAAGTCAACATTGTTATTTAGAGGTATTGTTCAAAATGTCCATTCTTGTGCTATTACACTTTAAACAACTTTCACATTACCAACTTAGGCACACTTCCATCTTTAAACGTTCACATCTGCTAGATAAAGGCTCGTTAACGTTCTTAGATTTGAGGTTATTGAAATTGTCTAAACAAGATGAGCAGACTGATGTTCCTTACTCTACAGGTGTGGAAATGTCTTTGTTTTAGGGGCCGATATTTTTGGAGCACGGCCATGCCTCGGTAACTAAATGTTATAGGCCCCATGTTCTAAGATACTTTTTCACTCAGTCTGACCTAAAGAACACTCCCTTTAAATTATGGTATACTCATCAGAAAAACCCTGTATATATTTATAATCCTTAAAAATAAGTAGCAATTTGGCAAACTTTTTATTTAAGATTAAATTATGTAAAAGCATATAAAAATATTAAGAAAAGACTCATTTTTTACAGTTCCTTCCTTGGTCGAACATCGATTGCTCAAATGAGTTCATCAAGACTGAAGGAATCATCTTTGACTTCCTGTCTTTCTACAAAAGACTTTACAAATACAGCGTTGTCGAAATGCAATGCATCCCTTTGACGAAAAGCGTTCGTTTGGATAATGGTTCGTGGACAGGAACGTTTGGTTTCATTCATCGGTGCGAGTGCGATATCATTTTGGTTCCAAGTGGAATTCTTTACGAGAGACTGAAGTATTTCAACTTTTCCGCTGAAATATTTGCGGCTCCAGTTTGGCTTGTTTCTGGTAAAATTGCTCCAGAAGTACGAAGTGCAGCTGCAGATTTTTTCCACAACAACAAATTTGTAAATAATATCTTATGTATAAGTATTTACCGACTGACCCTCTTCATTGTATTTTTGGTGTGATAGTTCAGCTAGGGTTAGGTTTGAGTGGGAATAGGTTTGGTTAGGATTAGGTTAGTTTCAATTTAGGTTTGGTTCGATTAGGTTAGGTGAGGCTTGGTTCGATTAGGTTAGTTTGGATTTTGGTTTGGTTCGATTAGGCTAGGTTAGGCTTGGTTCGATTAGGTTAGGTTAGGTTTGGTTTGATTAGGTTAGGTTAGGCTTGGTTTGATTAGGCTAGGTTAGGTTTGGTTCGATTAGTTTAGGTTAGGTTTGGTTAGCATTAGGTTAAGTTTGGTTAGCATTAGGGTAAGTTTGGTTAGCATTAGGGTAAGTTTGGTTAAGATTGGGTTACGTTTGGCTAGCATTAGGTTAAGTTTGGTTAGGATTAGGTTAGGTTTGGTTAGCATTAGATTTAGTTTGGTTATGAATAGGCTAGGTTAGGTTTATTCTAGGTGAGTTTAGGTTAGGTTTCGGTTACAATGGGTGTCAGGGTGACCGTTTTCTTGCCCCTAGTCTCTTTAGTCTATTTTCAGCCATTCAAAATATAGTTCACTAATCTATGATCTATCAAAACGTAAACACCCAAACAGATGTTGCTGATGTGTCCTACGGTTGTCATCTTTCTTTCAATTGTGATAATGTTTACGGAGAAGTGGTTGAGCCGCAATCGTAACATTATATCCTTTTGGGTTATATTAAAGGATCTCTTATTCGATTTCCTGATGTTCCTTAAAAGTAAGTTTTACATTATCCAACCGATTTAGAAACGATAACAATGTTTACCCACGTTGTTAGAATTTTTACTTTTGCGCCGCCTTTAAGGGGTTAGTGAAAGTATTAGACCGCTGTCAGCTGGCTGGCTGAGGGACTTTTCCCGTTCTTTCGCGTGCGGAAATTCGCAATTTGGAAATTGATAAACAGTATTTGAAACTGTCCATAGTTGACGTGTAATTTATTATCAGTATTTAGTGATGAAAATTTTAAAAAGGCCCGAGGGACTGTCAAGTGAATGACGCGCTACCTCTATACCATCTATTCCAAGGTTTTTGCCTTAAGATTTGCAAATTTAGTACCACCAGTATTGCAAATATTACTAAAGACCCTCTAGATGGCGTGCAAAAGTTTAATCTTGTTAATGAATGTTTTCTATTTGCAGATACAGATCAAATATATTCTCATCTGAAATTAACACAGACAAAATTACTTCTAGTTAGTTGGAGATTTGGATTTTTCGTTTTAAAAATTTGGTTAAGCGCTACTATGAAGGCTGAAATTTCAACTCTAGAATCTAAATACATTGAAACCTACAGCGACATTTTGAATCAGCCGACTATTCAACCTATCGTATATAAAAATTCAGCATTTGAGTCTTATTTGAGGGTTTGTACTTTTGATTTACCATTATCGAAACTATTGAATTTAAATCGTGTGTTGTTTATTGATACATAAGTAACAGAAAAACAATAAGTATGTAAGTCTGTCGAAATGAGCGAGCTCCATGCAACTCTAAAGCGATAAGAGTCTTTGTTGTTTATACTTATTGACCGAGGGGTCCGACATTTACACGAAATTCCGTGCGCTTCTCACGAAATCTTTCACAATAAGTCACAAAATCTTTGAAGAAATCACGAATTTTCGAAATCAAAGAGGAAATTCCAAAATCTTTAGCAAAATAGTAAAATCGAGAAGAAATCACGAATTCTATGCGAAATCAGGAAATGTCGTACGCGTTTTTTGGGAATGTCGGACCCCTCGTTACTGACTCTGACTCATCAGGGTCGCTATTACAAATGTTTTGACAAATAACAAGTTGGTGAGAAGAAAATCATGTTTTCACCTGGACACATCTTCATTAACGTATTTCATTGAGTGTCATACTACTAATAGTTGTGTTACTTATGGTTAAGATAAATGATTTTTTGAGTCAAGGGTTCCAATTTGGTTTACTAATTAATATTACAATAAACATGGATTTAGGATTCTGAAAATATTAAAGTAAAGTCGTTGTGGAAACAGATTGAAGAAACGGACGGTGTTATCGCTCAGAAAAATCTGAAATCGAAGCAACGTGATATCATAGACGGAAAAAGTATTTTAGTACTGCCAAGTGATGGCGTGGTATCCGCTCTACCACAATTGTGTCGAGGTGTAGATAACCCTCGTTTGTACATTGGTCAAAAAGTCAGTACAACATTGTATTACGCCTTTCTTCTGGCCAAGTCTTTTCCCAGCCGAAACATCGAGGAATTAAATATTATGTAAGTATCAATAAAAAATGAGAGAGAGACTCCGCTTTGTATGTCTTTTAACATTTAGCCGGCACTTGTAACTTTAAAGGGACATGTGACACTTAAGGCCCTTTCAGACGATCCAACTTTTTGACTCAGCTCGATGGGTCAAAAAGTTGTATCAACTTGCCCAACTTTTGAAGGGAAAAGTGAAGTAAATCCTTCCTTTTCACACGACTAAACTTTTACCGCCAAATGGAACTTTTTAAGCGCCACCTACCTTGGCACTTACGAAATAACCCCCGAAAAAGGCTTTTTTTGTAATTCATTTTGATTGACTGGAGAAATAAAATTAAAAAGTTGAGTCAGCAAAAATTGGATCACTGATCTAATTTTTACTAGCCAACCTTTTTGGTGACTCAACTCATCTAGCGTCTATTCACGCGATCCAACTAGTTCATTCAACTCGAGTTGACCCATCAAGCTGAGTCAAAAAGTTGGATCGTCTGAAAGAGAATTTAATACACTTTGTTTAGTTGAACCATCTTATCTATGACGACGCGACTAGCTCCCAGTAAACAGTGTGGAATATTTGTTTACACTTTAAACTTTAATGTATCGACAGAATTCGAATCTATACCGAGATTGGTTGCATTGAGAACTACATAAGAAAAGAAATCACCGAATATTCATTTTGCGTTAGTGGAAGTGATTCCAAGGAAAATGTCTTTGCAGTCAACGACGACTTCTACTTTCTCTTCAATCTTTGCATCTTGAGTTTAATTTTAACAACGATCGTGTTCGTCCTTGAAATAATAGTTTATAGAAATAGCGTGGGTCAACGATATTTAAACCCTTGGCAATCGAGGCCTAAACCGTTTTCAAAGCATTCTTTAAAAAAACGAAGACAGATACTATTCGATCGCGCCTGGGAACATTAACATTTTGCTCTATTTCCTCATCAAATCCGATTACAAACGGTGAAATCGTTCTCAGTTCGACCTTCAAGAAAATTGCGCATCATTTTCATACCAAAATTTACCTTACGATCTGTTATGAACTGTCTTTTAATACAGATTGGTTCTGAGGAGAACTCGGACCAAGCGCGTGATCCATGGTCCATTGAAGACATGACTCTGAGTAAGAGTTGATCTTGATTTACCCATGGAACACTAAAAACGTTTCAGAGCACTCCGAGAGCGTCCTGAGCACTCTTATGGAATTCGCTTTAATTTTTACGAGCAGTGCACGCGCGAACTGAATCTTTGCAAAAGGTCTCTCGATCTTCATTATTGACAATATGTTAGTGGGACAACTTAAAATGATTACTTTATCAATGATATCAAAATGACTCACGTGTCAGGTGATATCAACAGCAGGTTAAAATGTCATGTATAGTCCATACATGATTGACAATAGCTTACTATGTACAAATATAAGATTTCATTATCGATCATAGCTTTCATCGCTCACTTCCGTTCTAATGCTCGATTGTAGAATATTACTAGTTCATGCAAATTGTGAGTTAGTATCTTCTCGTGCACCCGTAAAATAAAAAACTTCCAAAAGTGCGCACGATAATGACAGAACTATTCCGTAGAACCACAGTTTGAAAATTGGTATAACGAAGTTCAAAGTTTTCGGATCTTTGTTAAAGCCTTCGTTGTGGTACATCAATTCTGCCATTTCGAAATTTCTCTTTCGTTCGAAGAGAACCCCTTGGTTAGATTCGACAAACCTTAAAACTCTACAAAGCAAAATTTGTTTATTTACCTTAAAATATCATTCATTTAGCAAAATAAACGAAAAAGAGTGTCGCTGGGAAACTACGGGTTTTCGCTTTCAAACTCAGCATAAATATGTCGCGACATCCTTCGACCGTCTTTGTGATATTGATCTGTACTCACCGATTTCGAAACACTTCCAAAATGGGTTTGGGCAATCGTTTGTTAAAGATTAGACCACAAAATATGTATCCAAAACGTTCCTTTCCGATGTAAAACACTTTATCGGAGTTTTTAGCATCTCCTGATTTTAGTAATGTTCTCAACATGTAGGTAATATACCCTCGTTCCGTAAATACAACGGTGTTTGCTGGACATTTTAAAATTTTATTGTAAGAGAAATGATCCGGAGGCTCGAGCCGTTTATTTAGCATTCGGGATTCTTCGTTAACGTGTTGACTGAGCTAAATATTTTGCAAACAAATTTTGAGAGAAAACGATATTTACCAAAATAATTTTCGTGATACTTACGTTCAATATATTTCTAAAAATATCTGTACTGTAGACTATTAACTTTTATTTTTTAAGACATCATTAACTGAATCTATCCTCGTCGGCTTAAGTACCGTTAACTCGCCTTTTAAGTTGCAAAGATACGATTTAGCTATAAACGCGATACCGACACTCCAAAACGTCAAGAGGATCCGGATGTGTAGTGCTCCGACCAGCGCCGGCGCTATAGAACAATAAAAATACGTCAACTTTAAAACCCTTCAGTTTGAAATAGCATAATAAAGTTGAATCAAATTGCGAGCCATTAAGTTGTGTTCCCATTTGACCGAAAACACGCCGTAAGTACGTTCGCGCAGATCGCGACGTAATTTGCATTCGGTGGTACAGAATTGAGTTTCACGAGACGTCATCACGAGTGATTAACAGTCGGCCGCGCTTCTTGGTCGAAATTAGGTCGTATGTGTGAACCAAGAAAAAACCTTGCCATCGAAGGCCCAAGTAAAAGATTTTTTTAATGCGGCACTATAGTTTTCAGTCAAGTGGGAACCTCGGGCCGATCTTAGTTTAACGGCAGTAGAGATTGAAAAAGTTGTAATCTAGTGAAGGCTATAACCTAGGGACTGTAGATTTTTGTGATGTATTTAGCGCATCAGGCCTTATATATCATTTGAGGTAGCAAAAATTGTTTAGCATTACTTACGATTGAACAAATCGATCGAAAAATTGAAAACCTGTTTGAGAAGCCCTTGTAAAATACGATGTGGAGCTCGCCAATGTAATTTTCTGTCGAAACACATCGAAACGAAAGACACGAGACAAATAGATGCCAGAATCCATTTCATACACGTCTCCGCCTAGACCATCATGTGGCAGTAGAACTTCTCCACTTTGGCCGTCACTGTTGTCTCGTTTAACGCAACTGAGGATCGATTGGTGATCTATTTCAAATGCTGGAGATACTTCACTTTGCATTTGTTGTTCCAATTGAATTGGATGGTGATATTCAATAATATTAAGATCAACAATCTGTAAATGAAATTTTCCGTGAACTTTCCAGGGAACACTGCGATAGAACACTCGCTATTTTACACAAGCGATTGGTCTGCAATAAATTATAAAACTAAAAGTCTTTGTTTTATAAGTAGAAGATGCTACAGATGTGAATTTCGGTGGGTGTTGTTAGCTTCTGGTAAAATAAACGTTTCCTTCAAAATATTAAAGTTCGCTAGATTATTTTCCTACCAATCGTCAATTTAATTTTTTTTTTTGAATATAATCGCCAACATTTAACAAAATGCCATCTTAAGGCTGGTTTCCACGAGCGGAAACAAAGGCCAAACGGAGCTGAAAGTTTTCGCCCTTTCCATTGCGAAATCAGAAATTTAGCAACGCTAAAGTGATATTTAGCACCATGATTCCGTTCCATGGAAACCGTACATTATTAAGTACCCACTCCTTCAAAAACTGGTGTCAGTTGACTAGCCGCTGACATATTAAACTTCATTTCTTTTATTTTACGCCATACATCGTTCACATTGACGAAGATAATCCTATTTAATGGAAAGGTATCAAATAATAAACATATAAATGCTTCGACGTCGTTAATTAAACTGAATTAATTACTTTGTATCGGACAGGTTGAATAAGAGATATTGCCAAATTTCTTCCCCGAGGGCTCCCACGGTCCTATTTTACCTTGCATTATCTTGCGAAAAAGTGTAGCTTTTTAAATGAAACATTTGAAATTGTAACATCGTTTAGAATACGCTTTTTTTCATTTATTTGCTCAGCTCGTAAAGTTAATATAATTAAATACAGTTTTAAGGACATTTCGAATAATATACTTACAATCTCCCGTAACTTTCAATATGTAAGTGAAATTATTCATAGTGGAAAAACTGAAATCGTTGAAACGAAGAATCTGAAAACCATTTTTCGCAATTTCATTAGGTTCTATGTTTTAATACGATCTGAGATAGATTTAATTTTAGAAGTAGGAGTGGAAAACGGTTAGTATTTACTTCAACCCGACTCATAGCCCAGTATAGAGCCTCTCCCTCCAACACGTAAGGAAAAGTTTAAATTATCTTATAGGCTCACTTAAACTACGTTTTGATGACGTTGCTAACGGGCACGGCAAAAAATACGCAATTCTTTTTTACCTCCGTCGCTATGACCCGCCTCTTCATTCGTACCGCGCCTCCGTCCCGTGGTAGGGGGTCCGGACTTTGACGCGCGCCCAGATTACTCTGTTCTCCATTCCAACTTCTAAAATTAAATCTATCCCTGATAAGATATACGGTATTAGATTTAACTTTAAACTTAACGAAAATACTTTTAAAATTCATTGGATTGAATTTTGTCTAAACAAATATATGCACACCGCTTATACACTCAATTATTAACCACAAACCAATTTTGCACTCAAATATTACCCCACAAACCGCTTATACTTCTTAGTTTTAAAAAATATACTTTTCACTTTAGATCAAATTTGAATAAACCTTAGATATTTACTTTGCGAACGGATAAACGAGTTACAGAACTACGCCAAAACTTAGGCAAAAATACTATTGTGGCCAGTATTTCTATTACGTATAATTAGGCAGATAATTACAGCCGTTGCTTTTTTATTTCCCAGCCTAACATAAAGCGAGGAACACACATGCGTAAAAGTTCGACAGAAACGTAAACTGAAACGTAAACGTACAAAAAACTTCGACGTAAACGTACTAGAAAAGAGAGTTGAAATTGTCTCAACTTTTTCCGTCGTAAAACATTTTACCCTAAGCTCCAGCCAATCAAATGCTCGGATCCGTACGAGGTTTTGGGCAAAATGGCAGAGAAAAAAAGCAGATCGTAGAAGAGCGCTGATTGGGGATATTTAAGGAAGGTTAGAAGCTTTTTACATCTTTTTGACAAGTTTTTATTTTTATTTTAATGATACGATTTTCGAACAAACTATTTGGCATACCATTAGGGCACGGTACAGTTTATTAGGTTCATAGCATTGATTTCAACCCTAAGCATCAGTCTCCTCTAGGAGCATATAATCCTTTTTAACCGAAAGAGAGATGTCACTGTTTTCGAATTTCAACACCGCAAATTAAGTTTTTCGTTTGCGTTTACGTGTTCAAGTGCGATTCAGATCCAGAAACGTAAACGTAAACGGAATAGAAAATAGTTTACGTTTACGAGTTTTTAGTACGATTCCGTGAAATTTTTACGCATGTGTGTTCCTCGCTTAATACTTATTTAAAGCATACTGTGCTACTGTTTATGCATCATCATTAAGCCCGTTACTATGGCAACGTTTAGTTATGGGCATATTGGCTTCCAGGTATTGATTAGCCCCTAACACAAGGAAACTGTCACACATGTTTACTTTACCAGCGCTCTTACACTTTTACCCATTTCATAGGACATTTCCGCTAGAAAAAGGGTTCGTTACATTGAAAACTCTTGAAGGATGATATGTCATACTCGACACGCGTACCAACTAACTTCATTCGTGATGCAATAACTAAAGCTCGGAACAGTTTCTTTTATTTGCGTTTCATTTCGTATGCAGATACCGGAGTTAATATGATACCAGTAAACAGTACGATATGAATTGATAAGGAGAATATCTCCACCGACTTTACAGTTGAAGTTTACACCAACTCGCTAACATTTCATTTTCATTCTCGTTATTTCAACGTTATTACAAATTTTCGTCCACAGTGGCGCTATAGTTCCCCAAAAACATTTCCCAACTGCCGCCCTAGAAAAACCAGAAAAATTGAGAAACTTTCTCGTAATACACTGGGAGCTGGGAGTACCCCTATTGACGAATCCGTCAGGTGATACTAGTCGTCCAATAAGGGTACTCCCCAGTGCTTTGCGGGAAAGCCTAACGCATAGTGTCCATTAATATTGTAGATATAAACATGGTTTTAATTCGTATATTCATTATTTTATACTCTCTTTCGATTAAAAAATTAAAAAATTCTAGCCAGGCATATCCTTTTATAGTTTATAGGCCTACTTTTTTATTCACTCCTGTTAATTAAGAGATGTTTATTTGACATTTGTATCGTAAATCGTGTCATCTCATAATATATAACACCCCTCGTTTTAATGTTTTCTAATGAAGATAGAATAAGTCACGAAAAAGGACAAATTAAACTTGCTACCTGTTTAATATACAATAACATTTTTCTCTCAATAATCCTATCGTCCAAACAAAGTTCCTAATTATCGAGCAGTATTTGTTGTTTTTATGCAAAAAACGTTTTTGTTTCTTTTTTCATTATTCGAGACTTGTTTCAATGTTTTATTAACATACATCGCGTTTTGTTTTTGTTTAATGCGAAAATAACAATGTTTTATTATTAAGTGCATGAAGTTCATTAAGTTCGATTTGTCATTAGAAATTGAAAATATTACGAAAAATCAATCTGCGAATTTAAAATAGATATTTCTCAAAACACATACAGCTTATTCTAAACATTGTGTAGCCATTTTTCAACGTATCTAGACGGATTTTGTGTGAAGAAGAGCTACACTAATCATTACGTATGATAAATTTAACGTCACGAATAATTTATCACGCTACCCGTTGCACCTTGCGCGTGCCTTGGAAATCGCGTTGCTATCAACCAATTGAATCACAGTTAGAAAGACGTCAGAACTATGAGGCTCAAGACCCGCCCTCAAAACCCTGAATAAAAAAAAATACTGAAGGACGGATGGAAGCCCATAGAGCCCCATACTAAGCGACTAAACAACCAACGTTAAGCTTACTTCCCCCTTTTCAGCCTCAAAATGGACGGGGGGTTATGAAAAATACTGAGTCAAATCCCGGAAAAAGCTAGCGCCATCTAGACAAAGTAAGACGTTAGCTGCTTTCCTCTCTAGAACATTGATTCCCCCATATGCCCCCCACTATCCGGTTTGCTACTATCTGCCGCTAGAAGGCGAATTAACAAATTTTTTCAACTTTCTCCAACTGCCATCCGTCCTTCAGTATTGCTTTGTCCATGATATGAGTGTACAATGATTCCTATTCACTGTATGTAGTCCTGTGATTTGAAAAATGTAAATTCGATACGATATTTAATTTTCGGTTTAATAAACTTAAATTCTATTTAATTTTCGTGAAGTTTTTCGAGTCGTTTTGGTGTTGGATTAAACTTTACACTCGTCATATAAAAAACAACGTAAAATAGAGCGTACGCAACCTGAATAATCCCAATATGGATCCTAAAACCGCTGAAATAATTATGCGTACAAAAATATTTGAATACGATAATTTTCTACCCCTTACGATAACCGCAAACATAAAACCGTAAGTCGTAACTCCAATTACGAAACCTTTTAATAAAATCATAGCGTAACATAACTGAATCGGATAAATCGCAGCTAATATCGAATTTAGAAAGAAAATTGGGGTCGATAAAAGATTCAAGAAAGATAAAACGAACAATTTACATTTACCCAATGAGAAAAAATCCGATTTCAAAATATAATAAAAACCCGTCATGGCTCTTATTCTCTGATTTTGGGAGTCTTTATAAGTAAGTATTGCTTGTTCGACAAAATAACCATCGATATGACCAATAGAGAATCCCTTCAACCTGGCTTTTAGTCCAAACGCTTCATCTTCCAGTAACGAAGCTCCGGGTCCTACATCGAATGAAATATCTTTTTCGGTTCGAACTTTCGTTACTAAAAAACTGCCCGTTATCAAACAAATGAATTTTTCGAAGTATTTGAAATGAAACGGCATTACGACGGAACTGTAGGGTACAATCGGGTTGAAAAGGTCACTGTATAGTGCTTCGTCTTTAGCCGAAAAGCTGTTGGAAAATCCGTGCCCAATACTGTGTTGTCGTTCGAAACAAAATTGGCAATTCCCTTAACGGAGCTACTTGTCAATACAGCGTCTTCGTCCATGTGCACTATCCAATCATCGTCTTTTAAATCGCTTATACCATCTTGCAAGCAATATTGCAAATTGCGCGCTTTGTACAGAGTCCCTTTCGGTGATTTATAGTTTGCAGGAACCAAGATTTGTTTAACGTATTTCGAATTCTTTATAGATGCGATTGAATTTTCAGTTACAATTTCGAAAATGAAGTTTCTTAGTCCGTTTTCTTCGCATTGTTTGATATATATTGAAGATTGTTTTTTACAAGTTTGGGAAAGGTTCCACGAGTAACTACACGAAAACTAATGAAAGGTAAGGTTTTTAAGTTGCATTTAAGTTCGACATTGTTGTTGAAACAGTTGTGAGTTAAAAATCCCGCAGCCTGATAAAGCGTTATTAATACGTTCATCAGTGGCCATATGGTCGAAAAATGTGCCAGGATTTTTTAATACTCGGAATATATTTTCATTTTGTATAATTTGATTTTTTAATTCGAAAAGCACGTCATGTAGATGGAGAAAAATAAAAATGTCAAGAAACAAAGCAATGCAAAAGGTGTTCAAAAGACATCGAAATTCCTAGAATTTGAAATGGAATCACGTTAGGCTTTGGGAAGTTTAACTAAAAAATTACGAAATGATTAAATAGAGAAAAAATATTTAAATTAAATTAACACGAATTAAAATTTTTAAATTAAATTTAACACGAATTATTAAAATTTAAATTAAATTTAACACGAATAAATATTTAAATTAAATTTAACACGAATTAAATATTTAAATTAAATTTTAACACGAATTAAATATTTAAATTAATTTAACACGAATTAAATATTTAAATTTAACACGAATTAAATATTTAAATTTTTAACACGAATAAATATTTAAATTTAACACGAATTAAATATTTAAATTTAA